>MJHO01000402.1:0-42258 GCA_002076135.1 Xerophyta viscosa | reverse complement strand
GAAATTGAATTAACCTTGTTCAGAATACTAGATAAAAAAATTTGCGAATGCAAATTGTGTACTTCAATATCATCTTTTGGAGAATTATTGTATTTCTTAGTCATTCCCGTTGTTAAATAAAATCAGGATTAAACTTAGGCCGGTAATCAATAAATTCAGTTTTCGAGGGAACGATACTCTACTCCCTCTTTATTACTTGTGCAATTAGTGCGCTTGCTAGAATAGGATAGCGATACTTTATCGTTATCTTATTCACAGCTCGACAATCCACACTCATGCTCTGTCGAACATTGCCCTTGGTTAGTAACTCATCAACTTGCTTTTGGAGTTCCTTTGCTTTTTTGAGATTACACCGACATGTTATCGCTTTAGAATGGGTGCTCCCGGCATGAAATCAATTTGATGTTCGATCCCACGAACTGGTGGCAATTCCGGTTGCATCTCCTCAGGAAATACATCGTCAAACTTCTGCAAAAGAGAAAACACAACACTAGGCAAAGACAAGTTAAAATTAGTAGATAAGTAGACGTCCTTCTACAAGAACAATATCATTCGCCTTTCATCTTTTCTGACAATCTCTAACTCTCTTTCTTTCGCGAAGAAACTCATTTCTTTCCCTCTTTTTTTTTTCATGGCTGAACTCTCACATTTTTCTTTCCTTTAACGCTCATTCCCACTTTTCCCACTTTTTCTTTTGATTCAGCTACTCTCTTACTTTCCTTTGAACTCTCAGCACTGGACTTCTTGATTTGGTGGAGTTGCTCTTCGAACAGTTGATGTGGTGGCAGCGTTAAGTGTTACACTTCGATTATCTTTGATAAAGCTATATCGATTCTTGAATCCATCATGTGTAGTCCTGCGACAAAATTGCCATCGCCTCCCTATTAACAAATGCTTGGCTATCATAGTACTACATCATAGAAAACTTCATCATGGTACTTCCCAATAGAGAATGAGATCAACACTTGCTTTATCACTTTCAGTTCACCACTCTCATTTAGCCACTGAAGTCTATATGCCTGCCCCCCCCCGATGCTTTTGAGGTGCCTCCAACCAGCTGCCTCCACCATAAGTAGTCCTTCCTCCATCAATAATTAGTCCACATACTCGATCCTTCACGTGGCGTTGAGTGTAGAGCATACTCTGTTTGTACTCATCACTAATCTCCCCCCCCCCCCATCCCCCCCTCTTTGGCTTGCACATGTCGAGCTGTCAAAACAACAAGAGCTCGACCCAATAAACATGCTCCACATCATCGGCATCTTCAAGTGATGGCATAGAGTCAGCATCACTCACATGCTCATCCGCACTTTCAATCTCCCCATTATCTAACATAATCAAGGCTCTCTTGTTCGGGCATTGAGCATAGTGACCAGAACCCAAACAGCGAAAGCACTTCATATCACGGTTTCTTTGAGGTTGGGAAGAAGAATTACCCTTCTCCTTATGATCGCTTGGTTGCGGGCTTGTCTCCAATGGCCTTCTCCTCGTGCTTCGAACCAGCCCATTTGTATCCAGCCTCTTCAAACTTGGAAATCCACTTAGAATTCAAATTAGAGGATTCGTATCTGCATGACGATCGTACCCCCAACTTGAGCTACCTGTCAACCTTCGTAGCCATGTGTACCACTTCTTCAAGCTCCACATAATGGTTCCTCCTTGGTTGCTAATTGGGAGCTGGTCGCAACTGGTTAATCCGCTCAACGTGCAACATTCTGTGGAGCTTGAAGAAACGGTACAAATGGCTAAGAAGTTTGATGGGCAGCTCATGATGGCGGGACGATCGTCATGCAGATACGAATCCTCTAATTTGAATTCGAAGTGGACTTCGAAGTTTGAAGGGGCTGGATCCAAATGGGTTGGTTCGAAACACAAGGAGAAGGCCATGGTAGACAAGCGCACAGCCAAGCCATCATAAGGAGAATCGTAATTCTTCATCGCAACCTCAAAGAAACCGTGCGCTTGTCTACCATGCGCCTTTCCTGTGTTTCGAAACCAACGCCATTGGATCCAGCCCCTTCAAACTTCGAGTCCACTTCGATTCAAATTAGAGGATTCGTATCTGCCATGACGATCGTCCCGCCATCATGAGCGCCATCAAACTTCTTGGCCATTTGCTACCGTTTCTTCAAGCTCCACAGAATGTTGCACGGTGAGCGGATTGACCAGTTGCGACAAGTTCCCAATCAGCGACCAAGAGGCAACCATTATGTGGAGCTTGAAGAAGTGGTACACATGGATATGAAGGTTGAGAGGCAGCTCAAGAAGGGGGACGATCATCATTCGAATCCTCTAATTTGAATTCTAAGTGGATTCCAAGTTTGAAGAGGCTGGATACAAATGGCTGGTTCGAAGCACGAGGAGAGGCCCATGGAGACAAGCCCGCAACCAAGCGATCATAAGGAGAAGGGTAATTCTTCTTCCCAACCTCAAAGAAACCGTGATATGAAGTGCTTTCGCTGTTTGGGTTCTGGTCACTATGCTCAATGCCCGAACAAGAGAGCCTTGATTATGTTAGATAATGGGGAGATTGAAAGTGCGGATGAGCATGTGAGTGATGCTGACTCTATGCCATCACTTGAAGATGCCGATGATGTGGAGCATGTTGTATTGGGTCGAGCTCTTGTTGTTTTGACAGCTCGACATGTGCAAGCCAAAGAAGATAGTGATGAGTACAAACAGAGTATGCTCTACACTCAACGCCACGTGAAGGATCGAGTATGTGGACTAATTATTGATAGAGGAAGGACTACTTATGGTGGAGCAGCTTGGTTTGAGCACTCAAAAGCATCCGAGGCCATATAGACTTCAGTGGCTAAATGAGAGTGGTGAACTGAAAGTGATAAAGCAAGTGTTGATCTCATTCTCTATTGGGAAGTACCATGATGAAGTTTTCTATGATGTAGTACTATGATAGCCAAGCATTTGTTAATAGGGAGGCGATGGCAATTTTGTCGCAGGACTACACATGATGGATTCAAGAATCGATATAGCTTTATCAAAGATAATCGAAGTGTAACACTTAACGCTGCCACCACATCAACTGTTCGAGAGCAACTCACCAATCAAGAAGTCCAGTGCTGAGAGTTCAAAGGAAAGTAACGAGAGTAGCCTGAATCAAAAGAATAGTGCGGGCGAAAAGTGGGAATGCAGCTGTTAAAGCGAAAGAAAAATGTGAGAGTTCTAGCCATGAAAAAAAACAGCAGGGAAAAGAAAATGAGTTTTTCGCGAAAGAAAGAGAGTTAGAGAATTGTCAGAAAAGATGAAAGGCGAATGATATTGTTCTTGTAGAAGGACGGTCTACTTATCTACTAATTTTAACTTGTCTTTGCCCTAGTGTTGTGTTTTCTCTTTTTGCAGAAGTTTGACGATGTATTTCCTGAGGAGATGCAACCGGAATTGCCACAGTTCGGGGATCGAACTCAAATTGATCATGCCGGGAGCACCATTCTAAAGCGATAACATCGGTTGTATCTCAAAAAAGCAAAGACTCCAAAAGCAACGTGATGAGGTATTACTAACCAAGCGGCAAATGCGACAGAGCATGGTGTGGATTGTCGAGCTGGAATAAATAACGATAAAGTATCGCTATCCTATTCTAGCAAGCGCACTAATTGCACAAGTAATAAAGAGGGAGTAGAGTATCGTTCCCTCGAAAACTGAATTTATTGATTACCGGCCTAAGTTTAATCCTGATTTTATTTAACAACGGGAATGACTAAGAAATACAATAATTCTCCAAAAGATGATATTGAAGTACACAATTTGCATTCGCAAATTTTTTTATCTAGTATTCTGAACAAGGTTAATTCAATTTCCAGCAAGTCCTTATTATTTAATATTCTCTCTCAACAAATATCAAACTATTTCTCTCTCATCACCTAATATATCTCAACAAATATCAAACTATTTCTCTCTCATCACCTAATATATCTTCATCACCTAATATATCTTTTTGGGAATTTGAACATATCAAAGTGTTATACTTGCATGATCATGATTTTAAAGAAGTCTTATCTGAATGTGAAAAGGGGGCATTTGACAAGTTCTATAGGTATGAGGGGTATTTGTTTCATGAGAACAAGCTGTGTATTCCACAAAGCGAAATTTTTCTACCACTTGCCACCAACAAACTGATGGGCAAAACAGAGGTTGTGAATCGAACCTTAGGAACTTTTATGCGAGCTGTTATTAAAAGGAACATGAAAACTTGGAACGATTGCATTCCATTCTTTGAGTTTGCGTATAATCGGGTCATGCAATCTTCTACTAACTTTTCTCCCTTTGAGGTACTGTTTATGGATTTAATCCACTAAATTCATTGGATTTAACTCCATTACCTATTGGTGAGATTGTCAGCCTTGATGGAAAGGGTAAGGCAAAATTGGTGAAGAAGATCCATGCAAAAGCAAGGGAACACATCTTGCAGAAGAACGAGCAAGCTGCAACTCGAGCCAATAAGGGACGAAAGCATGTCACTTTTGAACCAGGAGATTGGGTTAGGGTTCATTTCAGGAAGGAGAATTTTCCAAGCCAAAGGAAATCAAAGTTGAATCCACGAGAAGATGGACCATTCCAAGTCTTAAAAAAGGCTAATGAGAATGCATAAAAGCTCAATTTGCTGGGTGAGTATCAAGTGAGTTCTACATTCAATGTTTCTGATCTCCCTTTGATATGGGCTCAAATTCGAAGACGAATCCTTTTGAAGAAGGGGAAAATGATAGGGACCTTCCTGTGGAGATGAACTCCAGGGTTGAGACGGACTCTGAATATATGGAGAAGTTGATACGATCCTGAGCCGAGACCAGTCGTCTATCAACCCAGCCGAGATCCCGAGCCGAGACCAGTCGTCTATCAACCCAGCCGAGGTGTCGGAAGTCTCAACCGAGGCGACAAGACAAGAGATCGGATCGCACATGATATCGGGTGTCGGAAAGGGAACGAACACTTCACAAGTTTCAGTCCCGAGCGGACCAATTACTAGATCCCGAGGCTCCGGACAGCCGGAGGCTATGGTGACACTTATCACGGTCTAATTAAAAGTTCTGCGACACAAGCGAAGCACTAGTTACTGAAGCCTGCATCTTTAATAATCATTCGGAGTCTTTGAACCCGAGCTGAGGTGAGCCATGCACTAGTTACTGAGCCTTGCACTAAATAATCAATCTCGGAGGTCTGGTGAACCCGAGGCTGAGCGTTGGAGCATGGGCGAGGTGGGCGTGGCCGAGCGCCCAATGGCATGCCGACTGATAGTCGTTTCTCCTGAGTCGAGCGTTATTGCCTAGAGCTCGTCCTTAGGCCGAGGGCCTATATTACAGAGGTAGTCTTTTAGTGAGAATGAATATACACCTCTCGGAGAACGTGGGAACGCAGCCACAAGAGGCATAGCAGCCAGTAGTTTCTTCGAGCACCGTTTTAGATTAATTTTAGAAGCCTAGTGCTAATCAATGCAGATATTTTATACTTCTCGAAGACTCGCTTCTAGATTACAATGTATTTGGATTTTGGAAATTTAACTCATTTGTAATCTCTGTATTAAATACCCCCATTAAGAATGGAATGGAAAAATCGTCTCTCTCGCTCTATCAAATTTGTGTAGAAAAAACTCGTTGTTCTTTTAGAACTTAATTGACTTATCGGTTTGTCCGTGGCTGTTCCACCACCCAAATTTATCAGTCGAATCAGTTCCCGTTAACTTTACGATTGTTGGCCAGAATATCCAAAGGCAATAATACCTACAGGTTTCCTGTACTCTCTCTATTCACTAGGTAAACGGGATCGAATTGGTTGCCTGGCATATTCCAAGGTTCTTGCTTCTTTATAGGCAACGGGGTATCGTCAGGTGAGCCAAACCCACCGGTGAGAAAGTTATATCCAAAAGTACTTTTATTTTATTATTTTTTATTTTTGCAATTTCTATCACTTGCATTTACCTAGTGAACTAAGATACTGAGTGATGATTTCTGGTCTTGATGAATGGAATCTTTTCCGCACCTTGTTCGTATCAGAAGTTGCATATCCTACCGGACCGGTCACCAGAGCACGTGCCAAGAGATTGGAGCAAGGCTTGCAAAACGTAAGGACACATATTCGGGAAGAGGCACGTAGTTCAAAAGATGAACAAGTCAACGGCACATGAAAAGTACATTTGGTTGAATTCCAACCAAGCATTAATCGATTACATGGACAACTAATGTTTTTTTTTTTGTTTGAGGAAAGGTAAGTTTCGTAAATAAAAAGGACGAAGTTACAATCAAGCGCATATATCTGAGTGATATGCCGCAACAAACATAGCAACATGCTGCTATTCAGTACAACTGACTCCATGAAGTCATAAAACCTACACATAAAATCACAACATGACAACAAGATAACATGTCTAACCAACAATATGACAACTTCACAACACCACCACTAGTAACAGTTTTATATATCAATATTGCCATAAGCGTTTTTAATAGCGCATGTTGTATACTATCATCTACCCGTGAGGAAATAAGAGAGTGATAGACCGAATGAAATTGCATCCATAGCTATTAACTTCTTGTCTTCGCTTACGTTCCTTCTTTCCGATCTTGCATTTCGCTTCCCGCTCAAATATGAATATGACAAGAGCCTCTAAGTAGACGTCGGAATGCAACATTAAGTAAATGCTTGCCTCGCCATCTCCCTACCGCCCATAGAATACCCTCCATCCACCCTTGTTTCGGCCACAAAAATTTTGCACGATGCCTAAGAACATCCACACACCTCTTTGAATATACACAATAAAAAAATAGATGCTGATGTGATTCAACCACTGCAGTCTCACAAAGAAGACAATTTGTTGTTGAACAAATTCTTCCAATCCATGGTTTGTCTCTCGTAGGTAGACGTTCTCGTATAGCAAGCCATAAAATAAAACAATATCGCTTGGTACTTCGACACAGCTCCATCTCAAGCAAAAGAAGCCCGAAGCAACTTTAGGCCCTCATATGACGTTAAGAGCTTTCTAAGCTGAAGCGAGGAATAGATGCCGAAGTAGTTAAGTTCCAAACTACGAGTCAGGACTTCTTAATGGAAAAATTTTCAGGGTAGCGACCCTTTTATCTCGTGCAACTCAAGATGATTTGCACTTTAGGCCAATTCCAACCTTCTTCCGTAATACTTCTGCAGTAAAGTATCATGTGGTATCCCCAAAATAATCGGTCCGTGCTGGAACCGAGGCAAAAGTGGTCTCCCATCAAGCCATGGATCATGCCATAAGAAAATTTGTTGTCCATCTCCAATACGAAATCTTATGAAAGGTAGGATACGATCTCTCAGCTTAAGTATCTGACTCCAAGCAGTCGGACTAGAATAACGTACACGCCAAATGGATGTATTCTTAAGACGTGTCTGGCAAGTATCCATGAGAACCCATAATAGAGCAAAGAATCTCTAGAAAGGATGCACAATCGATCCGCATTATAAGCCCTTGCATTGATGTAAGCCATAAGCGTAATGCAAAGCCATCCCTCATTTCTTGGTAGGCATACATCAGCCCATCCTACTTTTGCATGTCCACCCTCATTATTACCGGCCCATAGATACTTCCGAATCTTGGATTCCAGCATCCGTATAACACCTTTAGGTAATAAGAAAACCCCTGACCAATATATATGAAGAGAACTCAAAACTGATTTAATAAGCTGAAGTCGACCTGCATAAGAAAGAGATCTATGCAGCCACGAATCAAGTTTCGTCTTCATGCGAGTCATTAGAGGCTTACAATCAGCGATAGTAAGTTTAGATGTGATCAAAGGAACTCCCAAATATCGCATTGGTAAGCGACCCAGCTGAAATTCCAAATGTTGGTTGATGTCATCTTGTAAAGAATGAGCACTAGCCGAAGTGAAGAAATGACTTTTATTGGGGTTCGCCCGAAGACCAGATAAGTCTGCAAAAGTGTGTAATCCTCGCTTGAAAATATCAATGGAGTGCATTCAGCCGCACAGAAAGTGAAAGTAGTCATCTTTCGAAGGTCAGCATGAAAGGTCCTCGTTGACTCGCATCTCTAGTTGGATAACGAAATAACGAGTCTGAGTCAATATAGGTTCTCATAATACCATATAACACCTCCATAACCAATGTAAATAGATAAGGCGATATTGGATCACCTTGCCGAAGACCTCGCAGCCACCATAGAAAATTTCCCTCTGGCTTTGCCATTAATATTGATTTGGCAAAAGAATGATGTGCATTCGGGACCAGTTCATCTTTGGCTGGTTTCAACGGTGACTCTTCGCCTTCCCCAACCACCTCCAACACTTTTCCGGCGATCGGGTCACTTTCTGCTGCCGCCGCTGCCGTTGATCCGGCGATCCAACGGGTTTCATCGCCCTCAACCTCGGGCGGATCCAATCCACCATGGGCTCCTTGTATCTCTTTGGTTGCGAATGTCGTCTCTTCGGCTGCTCATGCCATCTCTTTGGCTTCCCATGCCGTCTCTTCGGCTTCTCATGCTTGTCCTACTGTCGCTCCGTCGATCCAATGCGTCCCATCATCTCCTATCTTCGGCGGATTGGATCTGCCATCGGGCTTTCCTTTGGATGCTAGTGCCTCTTCGGCTTCTCAAGCCGTCTCTTCGGCTTCCCACGCCACCATTGCCACACCTCCGGCGATCCATAACTTCTCTGAATTTGGCATGATTACGGATCGGATCTGATGTGATCATGGACTCAAAGGACTCCAAGGACGCTAGCAGGGAAGAAGCGAAGGAAGAGATCAAGTCAGAGCCTAAATCAACTGGACCAATTACAAGGGCTCAAGCACGAAGGAATAGAGAGGTTCTCATTCAACTTGTTCAAGACATTTGGACCACTTCAAAGGCTAAGGAAGGGGATCCACAACATGTCTTGCTCCTACAAGCCCATTAAAGTTTCAAGAGCTCGGCCCAGCCAACAAGGACTCACTAGGGCCGAGCCTATAAGCAAGGACATGTTCATGGTCACAAGGATATTACATTAAAGTTCGGCTACAACAAACTAGATTTCGGCTACAATTAAGGAAATGAATTGGCGTTCAAGGGCGGCCAAGCAAACCTATTAAAGTCGGGCCATAACGGGAACTTTTTTCAACGGCATAGGATTCAGAAGACTTGGAACAAGTGATTGGAATTTAATTCCAGGGACATGAAGCTAGGCGTGATTTAAGCGTTTCAAGGGTGCAAGATTTAATTTATTTAGTTTGTATTTTGTATTTGTTAGTTTTCAGGCCTTTAGGGTTAGGGTTAGACGGCCACCTCTTTTGTTTAATTAAGTTTCGGCCTTTAGGGTGAGAGGTTTAAGCCGGCCACCTCTTTTGTTTAATATACCCTCTTCGCGGTATGTTAGTAGGCACTTTTTGATCAATTTGATTAATTTGTAGTTAAAACTTGCTGTTCGTGACGAACTTAGGCTTATCGGATAGATTCCGTGGCGTACCAATTTAGGCTTCTCAATAACGAATCAACCCATGTGATCGTCTACTGTGGCTTCCAAAGGGCGTCTATTACCGACGGGTCTTACCTCTCCATAGGTAAGGTTCTAGGAGCCTGGCATTTTTCCGTTGGTTCATGCCTCTTCTATAGGCATCGGGTCCTCGGAGCCATCCTTGCGGGTACCTATCTTTCTTAGTTATTTGATTTCTATTTCTTCAAGTTAATCAGTGTATTCGTGAGTTTTGAGCCTGTCATAGTAATCTTGGGAGCACGTCAAAAGAAATTCTTCAATTGACCCGAACTTGCAAATCCTCGCAAGCCGGATCATATCAGGATCCCTGAGTTTGCTCAACGATTTGATGTTCAAGAATTCACTGCACTTCGGGAACGGATTGAAGGCTTAGTGTCGCCGGCACCATCCTCATCAAATGCTCCATCATTGGATGCGCCGGCATCCCCGTCTCCACCAATTGCTCCCCGCTTCTTGAATATGATTTCACCGCGGCCACTCCGTGTTGTTGCAGGCGGAGGAGCTAGGAATTCCAGTGCTTATTTGAGGAATGCAAACTCGACTATGGTAAACCCTAATGCAACTGCCGTTTCGCTCAACACGGCTCCGATCGCTCCTGCTCCCTCATGCACACCTAGCGCCACCATAGGAAGTCCGCTGTTGGCTTCCTGCCCCCTTAGATCTCACATTGGTGCGAGCCGGCCACATTGCACGACGAATATTCCTATCGTGCATGCTACTGTTCCTTCCGCTGCTGGTTCTACATGTCTTGCTAACCTTCCTATGGGGAATCCACCGAGTGTCTCCGGTCTCAAGCCGCCGAGCCCCAATGTGGTCGTGTATCCAGCCACCGCAACATCGATTCCTAATGTTGCTCTACCTTCCCATTTGAACAATGGTAAATCTATTACACCTCCATTGAATAATCATCAACATGTGCAATTTGGATCATTCAAAGAACCAGTCCAAAAGACAGCCACGTTCAGCTACTCAAAACGAACGTCTTTACACTATGTTGAACCCCTAAAGGTTGAAGGTCGGATTCGAGTGGATCGACCCACATTACAGCAGGTGTTAAAGTAAATGGAACGATGAACCACACACTTGTGTGGGTTTATTTTATGGGAGAAGCCTTATTTTCCGGTTTTGGAAAAATTTGTTCGGTCATTGTGGAAGAACCTGGTGGAAATGAAAGCTAATGCCAATGGGTTTGTTTTCTTTCGGTTCTCATCGGAGGAGGAAATGATGGAAATATTGGAGGGTGGACCTTGGATGATCCAAGGGCAGCCACTATTTCTTGACCTTTGGAAGCCCGGTATGTCCCTAACTAAACAAGTACATACTGAAGTACCTGTGTGGGTGAAGCTTCGGAATTTGCCAACGGAACTATGGACGACTGATGGACTCAGTATTGCTGCAAGTGCTGTAGGTAAGCCACTTTTTCCTGATGTTGTCACTCAAAAGCGGGAACGCATTGATTTTGCGAGAGTTTGTGTACTGATTCGTGCGGATGCTGAGCTTATTTACTCCTTTGATGTGGAGATGCCCCACGAGTGTTCGGGTACGTGTGAAGTAATTGTAGACTATGAATGGCAGCCTCAAAAGTGCTCTAGGTGTGTTGTGTTTGGGCACACTGATGCCTCTTGTCCCCAACGGCCGGCAACTGTCACGGCAATAAATGATCAACCCAAGGCCCGTATGGAATGGAAACGGATTTCTAAGGGTTTCAAGCGGGGCTGAAAAGGATGTTGCGGCTGAAAAGTTTGGTTATCGCTAAGTCGATGCACTGGTCTAAGCTGAGTCAATCCAAAGCGCATTGTAATGGCTGCTCCTAGACCGGTACTTCTTAACTAATGAGGAAAGAATATTAAAGCTGGTTCGGGTTGTTGTAGCTGACTCGGGTGATACGGCTGGTTTCGGGCTATGCGGTTGCGGGGGCTTGGTGCTGTTCCATAGGCTTCGTAAGTGCTGTCGTGTGGCTGGTCTTTGTTTGCTGTTCAGGAGGATGATGCTCGGGGGGAGATGATTGTCTAATAGTTACGGGAACTCAAGAAATGTTGCTGCCTATGAATGCTGTTATTGGTACTTCTATTACCTCTAGCACTATTTACTCCATCTATTATTTGGTGTCTATTCCTTTTGATGTACTTGGGATGATCTGAATGTTGTTGAAGAAGGTATTACTGTTATCTCTGCTGATGGAACTGGGGGCCCTAAAAGCACTGAAGCCCCTAAGGAGGTTGTCCCATGATTCCAATTCTCTGCTGGAATGTTCGTGGCCTTAATACGTTAGGTCACACAACTTCACTTCAGACGCTTATTGCATTACATGGGCTGAAGTTTGTTGGTCTTGTGGAAACTAGGGTTGCATCTGCGAAAGCTACTATGATTTCCTCTCGCGGATTAATGATACTTGGACATGGTTTTATGATTATATTGATGGACCAGGTAATCGTATTTGGCTGGGTTGGGATCCGAGATCTGTTTTTGTTACTATAGAGGACATGAACCATCAGGTGATCCATTGTCAAATTACATCTTTGGCTGATCGGGAGGTTATTAGGGTATCTGTGGTATATGGACTTCACACAGTTCAAGAGAGACGTGTTCTTTGGGATAGTTTACTTATGAAGGCCGCTTCCTCTCATAATACCCCATGGATTGTGATGGGAGACTTCAATACTATTATTCATGAGAATGAGGTACGTGGAGGAAGGGTAGAGGAAGATGAACTTGCTGATTTTAATGCATGTTTGGCAGCAACTGATCTAATTACTCTTCCGATGACTGGGTGTTTTTTCACATGGTATAATCAACAACATGGAGATCGTGGTATTTGGAAGAGACTTGATCGTATCCTTGCAAATCCAAGCTGGCTGATTTCTTACCCTCATGTACCTTACCGATGCGAGCTACCTTTCACTTCAGATCACTCTCCACTTCTTTTGACATTCGGTATGGATCAAAGGCTAAAGGGGACTTCTTTCAGATTTGATAATTTTCTGGCGCACGAACCAGGATTTCTGGAGCTGGTGGATTCTGTATGGAGGCATAGTATTGTTGGGACACCAATGTATTCTGTTGTGAAGAAACTAAAAGCTTTGAAGCCCCCCCTTCGGCGACTTAAAAAAGCTAAAGGTAACTTGCACTGTAATGTTACTTCAGCTAAGCATTTCCTTTCGGTATGTCAAGAACTACTTATTACACACTATTCTGTTGATGCCCTAGTTCGTTTGGAGAAATATTGTAGACATCTCTACTATAAGGCTGTTAAGGTGGAACAAATGGCACTAGCACAACGAGCGAAATTGAATTGGCTTAAAGATGGTGATCAATGCACTAGTTTTTTCTTCAAGAAAGTGGCAATGAGAAGAGTGCATAATCATATCAACTTGCTCGAGGATGCAAATGGGAGTGAAATCTACGAGCCAAGTAAAATCCGTGAGGAGCTAAAACAATTTTATGCAGATTTGTTTGGGAAATCTATCCATGCAACCGGGGTTACTTCAGCACAAATGCAGGGATTTATTCGATCTTCACTTAGCCAAACTCAAGCAGAAGCCATGGTTTCTCCAATCACTAAGGATGAGGTACAAGCTGCCATGTTCTCTATTCCTAATGATAAGTCACCGGGACCAGATGGTTTCACATCTGCATTCTTCAAGAAGGCATGGAGCATAGTCGGAGATCAGGTTACGGAAGCGGTACTTAATTATTTCGAAACAGGTCATTTGCTAAAGGAGATAAATGCTACGCTTATCACTCTTATCCCAAAGGTACCTTCTCCTCGCAAAGCAACTGATTTCAGACCAATATCCTGTTGTAATGTGAATCTACACAAGTATATCGCTAAAATACATAGCAAGAGCGTATTTAACGAATAAGATTGTCTCTCTGATCTTGTGTCATTGCTCCCAAACTGCTTTTATTCCGGGGATGTACCGTAATTAGTGATAATAATCCCTTTTAGCACAAGAACTATGTCATGAGTTTAATAATCAGAAAGGATCTACCTGGTAGAGTGTGCTTTTAAATGTGATATTGCCAAAGCATATGATATGGTTGAATGGGATTTTCTTATTGCTGTCTTGGAGTGTATGCAATTTCATCCAAGGTTTATCAACTGGATTCGTTCTTGTATATGCACATCATCTTTTTCAATCAATATTAATGGCAAAGCAGAGGGATTTTTCTATGGTGCTCGAGGTCTTCGGCAAGGTGATCCAATATCGCCTTATCTATTTACATTGGTTATGGAGGTGTTATATGGTATTATGAGAACCTATATTGACTCAGACTCATTATTTCGTTATCACTGGAGATGCGAGTCAACGAGGACTTTCATGCTGACCTTCGCAGATGACTTACTTCTTTTCTGTGCGGCTGATATGCACTCCATTGATATTTTCAAGCGAGGATTACACACTTTTGCGACTATATCTGTCTTCGGGCGGAACCCCAATAAAAGTCATTCTCTTACACTCGGCTAGTTGCGTCATTCTTTACCAGAATGACATCAACCAACATTTGGAATTTCAGCTGGGTCACTTACCAATGCGATATTTGGGAGTTCCTTTGAATTCTCTTCATATATATTGGTCAGGGGTTTTCTTATTACCTAAAGGTGTTATACGGATGCTGAATCCCAAGATTCGGAAATAGATATCTAATGGGCCGGGTAATAATGAGGGTGGACATGCAAAAGTGGATGGGCTGATGTATGCCTACCAAGAAATGAGGGTGGCCTTGGCATTCGCTCTATTGCTACAATCAATCAAGGGCTTATAATGCGGCATCTTTGGAGCATTCTTTCTAGAGATCCTTGCTCTATATGGGTCTCATGGATACTTGCAACACGTCTTAAGAATACACCATGAAGTGGCAGTGTTACGTTACTTGTAGTCGGGAGTGCTCTAGGAGTGGGCGTTCATGATTACTTAAGCTTGATGAGATCGTATCCTACCTTCATAAGATTTCAGTATTGGGAGCATGGACAAACAAAATTTTCTAATATGGCATGATCCATGGCTTGATGGGAGACCACTTTTGCCTCGGTTCCCAGGCAACGGACCGATTATTTTGGGGATACCACATGATACTTTACTGCAGGAAGTAATTACGGAAGAAGTTAGGAATTGCCTAGTGCAAATTCATCTGAGTTGCACTGAGATTAAAAGGTCGATATGGATATTTCACTGTTGATCTGGCCTGGTCGACCCAATCAACATATTGAAGGATGGGACCTTTTCTCGAAAAACTCCGGATCCCATTTGATCATAGTCAAAATGATGCAGAACGATATGCAAGAGAGACAGAAGGTAAATCAAATGGATCAGAAAGAATGGAAGAAATTTCTATTACCTGAAATTTTTCCATTAGAAGCTGACTCGGTAGTTTGGAACTTAACTACTTCTGGCATCTATTCCTCGGCTGCAGCTTATGAAGCCTTACGTCATAGAGGGCCTAAAGTTGCTTGGGCTTCTTTGCTTGATGGAGCTGGTCGAGTACCACGACATTGTTTTATTTTTTGGCTTGCTATACGAGAACGTCTACCTACGAGAGACAAACTATGGATTGGAAGAATTGTTCAACAACAAATTGTCTTCTTTAGTGAGAAGACTTGCATGAGTCGTTGAATCACATCAGCATCTATTTTTTTATTGTGTATATTCAAAAGAGTGTTGTGGGAATGTTCTTTTAGGCATCGTGCAAAATTTTTGTGGCGAAACAAGGATGTGGATGGAGGGTTTCTTTGGCGGTAGGCGAAGAATGGCGAGCAAAAGCATTTACTTAATGTTGCATTCCGACGTCTCTTAGAGGCTCTTGTATATCATATTTGGCGGGAACGAAATGCAAGATGGAAAGAAGGAACGAAGCGAAGACCAGAAGTTATAGCTATGGATGCATTTCATTCGGTCTATCACTCTCTTATTTCCTCACGGGTAGATGATAGTATACAAACATGCGCTATTAAACGCTTATGGCACATTGCTTGGTAGACTGTGTTGTTACTAGTGGTGTTGTGAAGTTGTCATATTGTTGGTTAGACATGTTATCATGTTGTCATGTTGTGATTTTATGTGTAGGTTTTATGACTTCATGGAGTAAGTTGTACTGAATAGGCATGTTGCTATGTTTGTTGCGGCATATCACTCAGATATATGCGTTTGATTGTAACTTCATCCTTTTTATTTATGAAACTTACCTTTCCTCAAAAAAAAAAAAAAAAAAAAAGTATTATTGATATTTTTACGGTTAATTTTATATTCTGAATTTTTATTTTTGGCCAGCATAAAAAAGGAAAGTACTGTTCCATGAACAGTAAATAGCCAAAAATGGAAAAAAAAAATGGAAGAAAGAAAGAAGATGCCGATTCAAAGTCAAAGAAAAAACAAAAAAGAAAAGTAGTAAATGAAGAAAGGGAGATGAAGAAGGATTTGTTTCTTTTGTATCTAGGTTGCTCTCGACCTAATACCGACAAGAGTAAGGTCTTGAATTCTAGGATTATCTTTTGGATTCTACATATGAATCTTTTGTTACATCTTTGGTGGACATAGGATTTTCTCCTTGATTTATCTTTTAGTTCGACAAGAACCTAGAGAATTTCTTTTGAGAGGAAAAAGGCAGTGTGGTGAGATCATTATATGGAAAAAGCTAATTGAATGCACCAAGAGTGAAATGAGCGAAAATCTAGGTGTGGGAGTGGAGGCCAAATATTCTTTTTATTGTGAATTAACGATTTTTTTGCAGCCGATTTGTCACTTTATTATAGTTACGAAACTTCTGGAGACACTATCGAGCGTAAGCCTAATCGTTCACTAGAAGATCTCATGGTTGAGATGCAGTGTATCGTGGAGTTAGTATTGGAGCACATGCACATACGGTTAGATCGGATCGAGGAAAGACGCATAAGAGAGTGTAGAAACAACCATACCATACTAGAGAAAGAGATAACTCAACCTAGGGCATCAAAGCTTGAAGATGTCAAGCATTATGGGAGCAGAATTTTCTATTATACTGATATTAGCTGTGATGCAATTTGGTGCTCCTCGAATCCGAACTCGACTTGCTCCGATTCATTTGCTGCTCCAATCCTTCGATTTGATTGTCGAAGGTTCCCAAGACTTTTAGAATCAGGCTAAACTCCTATTTTGATTAATCTACTCAACAGATAACTCCCGTGGGTTGGCTCCTTGACCTTTGCCTATAGAGAGAGGCAAGAACCTTCGGAATACGCCGGCACCTAGACCCGTTGCCTATAGAGAGAGGCAAAAACCGTCGGTATACGCCTTGGACGCCACAATCGACTACGGGGAAGTTCTATTGATAAGTCTGGTGGTGGACACCACGGATCTCTCCGATAAGTCCTAGAGTTCTAAAAGAACCAAAGAGATTTCGTAAACCTCACAATAATGAACACACAAGTTGATTTGCTTTGAAGCCCCATAGGGGTATTTATAGAGTACATGGGGGTGGCCGGCCCTAATGGCTTTGTTTGCCGAATTAAAAGCTACCATGAAACCCTAGGGTCAAAATTTCCTTAAAGAGGAAATCCAGGAAATCTAAGAAATCTAGGAAAATAAGATCTAGGGAAGCACATGTGGCCGGCCTTAGGCTCTTCTTAACCGAATTGAGGATATTTCGGCTATAAAGTAGCTTAATCAAATTGAAAATATTTCTCAAAATATCTTCTTGGCCGAGATGTGCCCTAGCTCTAACTTGAACCGCAGTTAGGCTCTAAGAATTGGATCATCATGACACGATTATGTTCTTTGGGCTTGATCTTGCTTGCCTCGATCCATGAAGTGATTCTTTGAATCTTCTAGCTCGATCCCTTGTAATAGGTCCAACTGGCACTTGAATGCGCTCCGAGTCCTCATTGATAGTACTTCTTGTGTCAATTGAGTCCTTTGTGTCCTTGTCCTCATCAAGCTGGATATATAGCGAAAAATTTGGGAATGAAGAAGGAGAAAACCTTTGTAGAGATCGAAGCTATAGAAGAGATGGAGATGTCGAAGAAGATTATAACTCGTTCCATGGCAGTCGGAGACAGGTTCAGACTAAAGGAGTTAGGAAACGGGAAGCTGCTAACTTATTTGAGTCACGTGAATTCGAGGTGCACATGTCATGTAGAGTTGGGGACCAACTGAAGAGGAAGGTTCGCGCTACACAACAACACGTCTCAAGTTTAGTTTGGGAAGCATACTTAGCACTAAAAAATTTTAAAGGAGAGAACAAGAAGTGAGTGAGAATAAAAAAAGTGAGTGATAAGAATGAGAACGAGTGAAAGGAGTTACAGAAAGAGAAAGTGTGTGAAAAAGAGAGTAATGAAATAAAAGAATAGAGATGGTAAAACTACTGTCAGGAAGTGTTTGCTAACCATCTTTCTAGTTGATTGTCTATTGCAGGAACTGAATTATAACTCTCTCAAGGAGATTCCATGCGATCTATCTCCTCATCAATGCAATGAGCAACAACACCATTTTCGAGACCACCCCGAGGAATAAAGGAATTAGATGATCGTAAGTTGATGGACCTAATATTCAATATATAACCTTAATCCTAGACAGGAGATAGCATCGCAAATAAGTGTTGCCAACCGAGCAATGAACATCACAACGATAAACTATCATCATTATTTTGCTCTGTTAGAAAACATGTTACTACTATTTCATCATGTTAATTATTTAGACATCATGTTACATCTTTATGTTGTTGATCACATAAATAACATGTTGAAATAATCATATTGTTTTTTTTTTTTTTTGGGGAAAGGTAAGTTTCATAAATAAAAAATATAAAGTTACAATCAAGCGCACATATCTGAGTGATATGCCGCAACAATCATAGCAACAGACTGCTATGTATTACAACTGACTCAACCAACAATAGAAACCAACAACACGAGATACATTACTAATAACATCACAACCCACTAATAACATC
Organism: Xerophyta viscosa; assembly: GCA_002076135.1. Taxonomy (NCBI): domain Eukaryota; kingdom Viridiplantae; phylum Streptophyta; class Magnoliopsida; order Pandanales; family Velloziaceae; genus Xerophyta; species Xerophyta viscosa. The sequence continues at coordinate 23,863 of MJHO01000402.1, read as the reverse complement.
ACAAATGAGACAATGATGCATTATAACAAAAACATCCTGAGCAGCTTCTTCAAGTCTTCGCTCCATCAAAAATAGGGTCCTCGCTCAAAACTTCAAAGGGATTGCACACTGTAAGAGCAGGAGCAGTATCAACAACCGAATTCTTACCCTTATCACGCGTAACACCAACCGCACCATCCAATTTCCCACGAGCATTCGAACCAATCATCACAATTGAGCTACCTCTAGCAGCCGAAGCAGTTCCCATTGTATTACCATTATTCATGATAGTAGCAGTTTTTGAAGTTGCCACTTTTGAAACTCCCGAACCAGGAAGAATACCCACTTCGGATCGCTCTTCAACTTCCGTATTCAATTTTCCGTATCATATTGTTATTCTATTGGTAACGTGTTAGGTAAGTTACACCCTCATCGTATCTAGAACTACTATTCTGAACCAACGCGCCTACCGAAGTAATCCCGAAGAGACGAAAGAATTACAATGGCAAGTTGCTAAATTAATGAAAAAGGGATATGTTCGAGAGAGTTTGAGTCCGTTCCCCGTCCAGGTAATTTTAGTACCAAAGAAGGATGGAACCTAGCTCATAAATCTCGACAGCCGAGCCATCAACAGCATCACGAAAAAATACAGACATCCTATATCCCACTTAGATGACATGTTAGATGAGTTATATGGAGCATGTGTTTTCTCAAAAATCGATTTAAAAAGTGGGTATCATCATATATATGAATGAAAGTTGGAAAAAAGCTTTAAAGCTAAACACGGTTTGTATGAATGGTTAGTCATGCCATTTGGATTAAGTAATGCACCTAGCTCATTCATGAGGTTAATGAACCATGTCCTGCGAGTATTTATAGGCAATTGTGTTGTTGTTTATTTTGATGATATTATATATATAGTAGAAATTCGAATGAGCGTGTGGAACATCTAGGAAGTGTTTTGACAATACTTCGGAAAGAGAAATTGTATCCTAACCCGAGCAAGTGCACTTTCTGCACAGATAAGCTCATTTTTCATGGATTTGTTGTGAGTGCATGAGGTATTCGAGTTGAAGAAGAAAAGATCCGATCTATCCAAGAATGGCCGACCCCTACGAGTGTTACTGACATCCCAAGCTTTCATGGACTCGCTGGCATCTATCGAAGATTCGTCAAGGACTTCAGCAGTATTGCAGCACCCTTAACTACAGTCATTAAGAAGTACGCTGAATGCAAGTGGAGAGATGCACAAGAAAAGGCTTTTCAAACTCTTAAGGCAAGTTTATCTCAAGCTCCTGTACTAGTTTTACCTAACTTTACCAAGTTTTTTCAATTTTATTGTAACGATTCTGGTGTAGGTATCGGCGCGGTACTAATGCAGTGCGGGAGACCAGTCGCTTACTTCAGTGACAGGGTCAACGGAGCCACAGTGAACTACTTGACATATGACAAAGAGTTGTATGCCCTGATCCGAGCTTTGGAAACATGGTAACATTATCTATTGCCGAAGGAATTTATCATTCACACGGACCATAAGTCGCTGAACCATCTCTAACGTCAACACGAACTGAACAAGAGATACGCTGGGTGGATGGAATTCATAGAGGCATTTCCATATGTCATCAAGTATAAGAAAGGTAAGAAAAATAAAGTTACTGATGCCCATTCACGAAAGTTTACTCTAATCTCTACTCTTGATGCAAAATTATTTGGTTTTTTAGTATATTAAATAATTGTATGAATCATAATCTGACTTTTGCGAAAATATTCATGTTTGTAAGAAATCTGCATTACATTAGTACTTTTGGCGCAAGGGTTTTCTATTTAGAGAGAATAAACTATGCCTCTCGAACAGTTCTTCACGTGACCTATTAGTTAGGCAATCGCATGGTGGAGGTTTGATGGGACATCTTGGAACCGATAAAACTTTGAAGCGAGACATTGAAAGGATCTGTAATAGATGTGTTGACAGGTTTTCTAAGATGGCACTTTTCATTTCATGCCATAAAACTGATTATGCTTCTCATGTTGCTGATTTGTCCTTTAGAGAGGTTGTTCGACGACTACATGGCATGCCAATAAGGTACATCACAAACTAAGGTTTGAACACGAAGACTATGTATGGCTACATATGAGGAAAGAGAGATTCTTGGGGTAGATAAGATCTAAACTGCTTCCAAAAGGAGAGGGCCCTCAGAGTATTTTGCATACTGCTTCTTTCTATCTCCTACGTCGAGGTTTGCCGTTTGATTTACATGAGACTTGTGCTGATCCTTTAGATGTTACCAAAATTCATGGACCATGTACTCCTTATGCCAAATACGTGCTGATGGCTTCTCTGACTTGTACAATTGCATGAGATACTTTATCATGATTGGGGTCGTCTAGTGCTTCCTCACTTAGCTTATCGCTCATATCTATAATTGGTCTTCCTCTATGCGTGACCATTGTACCTAGACTTGTAACATATGGTTCCTCGCTCCATCCTGTAGTCCCGGTGCCAAGACAAAGGATACAAACTTTTCCGTGCTAAATGTGCACTTTGTCAGAGTCGTATATTTATCACCAATCATCAATATTATTACGGAGTTATTATGGAGGAAGGTTGGAATTGGCCTAATGCAAATCACGTTTAGTTGTATGGGATTAAAAGGTTGCTACCTGAAATTTACCCACTAGAACCTGACACGGTTATTTGGAATCTAAGTCCCTCAGGCGCTTACACTTCGGCTTCAGCTTATGAAGCCTTACGTCATCGAGGGCTAAAAGTTGCTTAGGCTGCTTTGCTTGATGGTGCTGGTCGAGTACCACGACATTGTTTTATTCTATGGCTTGCTATACGAGAACGTTTAGCAAGAGAGTAAACCATGGATAGGAAGAATCTCTTCATCAACTCACTCACTGCCTTCTTTGTGAGTCTGCAGTAGTTGAGTCACATCAACATCTCTTTTTTGACATGTTGTATTCAAGAAGGTGTGTGGATGTCCTTAGGCATCGTGCAAAATTCTTATGGCCGAAACCATGTTGGAAGGAGGGTATCCTATGGGGAAGGAGATGGCGTGCAATCACTTACTTTAATATTGCATTCGACGCCTCTAGAGGCTCTTGTATATCACTTATGGCGGGAACGGAATACAAGATTGGAAAGAAGGAACAAAGAGAAGATCTGAAGATATGCTAATTTGATGCCTTTCATTCCGTCTACCATTCTCGTTATATCCTCACGGGTTGAATGATTGGCATCCAAACACGAGCTATTTCAACGGCTTATGGCATATAACTTGGTACATGTCAATTGTGTTATTACTAGTAATTTTGTGATGTTTCTAGTGATGTCTTTTGTATTTGGGTGTATGTTGTTCGTTGTATTGTTGGTTCGGTTGGTTGTTGTTGTTGGTTGTTGTTGGTTGCAGTCGGTTTTTTAGTTCCTGTTGTTGGTTGTATTTGGGTTGTCAGTTGTAATACATAGTAGCATGTTGCTATGATTGTTGCGGCATATCACTCAGATATGTGCGCTTGGTTGTAATTTTATTCTTTTATTTATGAAACTTACTTTTCCTCAAAAAAAATATCATCAATATTAATAGGTCTGCATATGAATGATCGTAGATCATGGTTCATATGTCGTATAAAAGAACTAGTTGCATGCTTTACCAAAATGACATCCAATCATATAACCTATACTTGATTTCAAACTTAAAGTTCCATCCAATACCCTCTGTCACTCCTCAAAAAGTATCTATTAATTAAATCAAGTTCATACGTTTCATGCAAACTAACTAACATGTTATTCCAACAAATAATAATATGATAAGGGTGCAACTTTCATAACATGTGATCAATAGAATAATAATGCGATTCATTCAACATGTTTTTGTTATCAGGAGGATAAAGAAGTAACATGCTATCTAAGCAATTGACATGATAAAATAGTATCATGTTTCCTAACCAAACAATGGGATGATGATGGTTTACCATTTCGATGTTCATTGTTTGGTAGTCAACGCGTACTCGACATGCTATCTCTTGTCTAGGACTTGAGGTTACGTAAATAGTGCATGCTGATTCTATCAACCCACTAACATGTAATTCCTTTGTCTCTTCGGGGTGGTTCCCAAAATCTTGCTGTTGCTTAAGGTGTGGACTATTCGATCCCTCTTATTATAGCCCTCATCTATAATAAGAGGGCTAAGGTGTGGACTATTCGATCAACTCATATTTACTCAAGAGACTGCTTGAAACATAATGCGACTAAACCATATTATCAAGCTATATCGACTAATAAAGATTATGAAGGATATGGAAAGTATTGAAGATACTTGAAGAATTTGCATTAAAGGTCGGCCAAAGCTTGTTAATTTTAGTTTTAAGCTAGTTAATTAGTTGGGCTGGCCTCCTTAAGATTTGTTAGGGTTTGTTTTGCTTAAATTTGGCCACCCCTTCTTTTGATTCTATCATAATTTTGGTATTTGTGCCATCTAGTAAATCTCTTTGAAATCTTAGGAGATTTAGCTAGTTTTATTTTCTAAACAGATTTAGGTGATTTAGATTTTTATTTTTTTATTCTCTAGGATCTTAGTTATTTGTATCTTTTAAATACCTCTTTGAGGGCATCAATAAAAACAACTTGGTGTGTTCGTTGTTGTGCGGTTTAAGAAATCTCTTTGGTTCTTTTAGAACTTTAGGACTTATCGGAGGGATCCGTAGCGGTTACCACCTGACTTATCAACCAAATTTTCCCATAGTTGATTGTGACATCCAAGGCATACATCGACGGCTCTTGCCTCTCTCTATAGGCAACGGGTCTAAGTGCCTGCGTATTCTAAGGTTCTTACCTGCTTAGAAGCAATGGTCGATGAGCCAACCCACGTGAGTTATAGGTAGAGTAAAATAGCCTACGTAGTAGGTTTAGCCTGATTCTAGAAGTCTTAGGAACCTTCGACAATCAACGAAGGATTGGCGTAATAAGTGAATCAGAGCAAGTCGAGTTCAGATTCGAGGAGCACCGAATCACATCATCTAGTTTCAGAACAAAGTTCTAAATCATGTATTATCTTTGATTGTATAAAAAAAAAGAATCCAAGTTTTTGGAGTTAAAGAAAAAGGAGTATAAATCTGTTTGTTTTTTTGACCAATTAAACAGTTTTTGAAACTTTGATTTGCTTGGCTCCAAACTCAAAAACAGAAAGTGTTAGATTAGACTCCTAAGTGGATGTTGTGACTCATTTTATTTGTCCGTAGTTCGATTAGAACCTCTAGAGAATTTCTTGAGATTGGCAAACGGCAGTGTTGATGTGATTCGGGGGTCGTGATCATTCGCCTTGTCTCCAAGGGTTCTGATCCCGACTTTTTCCGACTCATTTACAGCAAATTTTCTTCGATATGATTGTCAAAAGGACACACCCCAAGACTTTTAGATTCAAGTTAACTTCGAAACTAAGATAACTCTCGTGGGGGTTAGCTCCCCGTTGCCTATAAGGTGGTAAGAATATTGGAATATGCCTTTCGACACCACAATCGATTATGGTGATCAACAGATAAGTCAGCTGATGGACGCCACACATATCTCTCCGATACGTCCTAAAGATCTAAACAAGAACCTAAGAGATTTCTAAATCTCACAAATTTGATCACACCAGATATGATTTGCATTGATCCCTAATGGGGGATTTATAGAGTACATTGGGGTTGGGAGAGAGAAAGTAGCCAGCCCTAATGACCATTGAGAGAGCCGTTTTACAAGAGCGAACCTAGGAGAAAATCCATGAAATCTTAACTAAATCTTCTAATTAAGTCATGCCAATAAGTGGCTGGCCCTAAGGGTTGAATTTGTCCGAAATATTTTAGCTAAATTACAAATATAATAACCATCTTGCTGACTTCAATTTGGGCTTAAAGATGAATGTGGCCCAACTATGTAACGAGTTTGAATTTGAACTTGCTCTTGGGTTCGCCTAAGCACTCCAGTTTAGCCCAATAAGTGTCCTCATGAATTCGCTAGCGCGGGTCCCTATGCGTGACATAGCTAGGTCTCGATCATGCTCTTAAATTCATTTAATCGTGCCGAACGTGCTCGCATCATTCCCTTCCTCTTAAAAGGATTTGTCCTCAAATATATACCGATATCCAAACATATTAAGTTAATAACATCTAAAATTTTAGTATCATTATACTCACCGTGTAGTTTTATGTTGCATGTATTGGTGCGTTTAAGATCTGAAAATGGTCCTTCGTTGCTTGGTTGTCTCAGTCCAGAAATCTTCCCCTCGTCATGTACGCCCAATCTCGAGGCTGAAAGGTGAATCTATGTCAACCCCTCTCAGCGTATTTTGTATACTTCTTCTTTATACCTCCTAGATCGAGCTTCGTCGTTTGATGTACATGAAACTTGTGGCGATCCTTTAGATGTCGCCAAAATCCGTTGATTATGAACTCCTTATGCCCAAATGCATGTTGTCTTGCTTCTCTGACTCGAACCAATGCATATAATACCTTATCTTGAGTGGGGGTAATATAGAGCACTCTCATTTAGCTTATCGCTCATATCAGCAATTGGTCTTCCTCTATGCGTGATCACTGTGCCAAGTTCTTTATCTATGCTTGTGGGGTTCGAACTTTACTTGCAACATGTGGTTCTTCACTCCATCATGTAGCCTGGTGCACTCAAGACAAAAGATACAAACTTTTCCTTGCTAAATGTGCACGTTGTCAGGGTAGTATTATCCATAATCTTAATCTTGCATTATATTTATTCAAATGAATATCATCGAAATCATTAATAATAATAAGTCTGCATATGAATGATCGTAGAGTATGGTTTAAATGTTGCATAAAAGAACTAGTTGCATGCTTTACCAAAATGACATCAATCATGTAACCTATACTTCATTTCAAGCATAAAGTTTCATCCAATACCCTCTTTCACTCCTCAAAGAGTATCTATTAATTAAATCAAGTTCATACGCTTCATAAAAACTAACTAACATGTTATTCCAACAAATAATAATATGATAAGGGTGCAACTTTCATAACATGTGATCAATAGAATAATAATGTGATTCATTCAACATGTTTATGTTATTAGTAGGATAAAGAAGTAACATGCTATCTAAGCAATTGACATGACAAAATAGTAACATGTTTCCTAACCAAACAATGGATGATGATGGTTTACCGTTTCGATGTTCATTGTTTGGTAGTCAACGCTTACTCGCTATGCTATCTCTTGTCTAGGACTTGAGGTTACCTAAATAGTGCTTGCTGATTCTATCAACCCACTAACATGTAATTCCTTTGTCTCTTCGGGGTGGTTCCCAAAATCTTGTTGTTGCTCAATCTGTTGATCAATGAGTGGATCATGTGGATTCTCTCTTGAACAACTTTCCTGCAATATACAATCAACAGAACTAGACAAACAAATAGGAAAGATGTTAAGACTCTCCTCCAAACAATTTTCTTTTCTCTCTTCTTTCTCCTCATCACTCTCTATTTTACTCTCGTTTTCTTTTTCTAACTCATTTTCTTTGCACACTCATAATGAGTTGTCAAGGATCTTCAATATCTTCAAAGAACTTCAATATTTTCAAAATCTTAAATATCTTCAAGTATCTTCAATACTTTCCATATCCTCCATCATCTTTATTAGCCGATGTAGTTGATAATTGATGACATATGGAAATGCCTGTACAAATTCCATCCACCCAGCGTATCTCTTGTTCAGTTCGTATTGACCTCAGGAGATGGTTCAGCGACTCATGGTCCGTGTGAATGATAAATTCCTTCGGCAATAGATAATGTTACCATATTTCCAAAGCTCAGATCAGAGCATACAACTCCTTGTCATACGTCGGGTTGTTCAATGTGGCTCTGTTGACCCTGTCACTGAAGTAAGCGACTGGTCTCCCGCACTGCATTAGTACCGCGCCGATACCTACACCAGAATCGTTACAATAAATTTGAAAAGACTTGGTAAAGTTAGGTAAAACTAGTATAGGAGCTTGAGATAAACTTGCCTTAAGAGTTTGAAAAGCCTTTTCTTGTGCATCTCTTCACTTGCATTCTGCGTACTTCTTAATGACTGCTGAAGTCCTTGACGAATCTTTGGTAGATGCTAGCAAGTCCATGAAAGCTTGGGATCACAGTAACACTCGTAGGGGTCGGCCATTCTTGGATAGATCGGATCTTTTCTTCGTCAACTCGAATACCTCAATGCACTCACAACAAATCCATGAAAAATGAGCTTATCTGTGCAGAAAATGCACTTGCTCGTGTTAGGATACAATTTCTCTTTCCGAAGTATAGTCAAAACACATCCTAGATGTACCACATGCTCATTCAAATTTCTACTGTATATGATAACATCATCAAAATAAACAACAACAAAATTGCCTATAAATACTCGCAGGACATGGGTTCATTATTAACTTATAAGAGCAAGGTCATTAATTAATCCAAATGGCATGACTAACCCATTCAATACAAACCGTGTTTAAGCTTTAAAAGCTTTTTTTCCCACTCCCCCCCCCCCACCCCCCCTCCGCTCTCTTTATATCTGATGATAGCCACTTTAAATCGATTTTTGAGGAAACACATGCTCCATATAACTCATCTAACATGTCACTAAGCGAGATATAGGATGTCTGTATTTTTTCATGATGTTGTTGATGGCTCGGCTGTCGACATTTATACGCTAGGTTCCATCCTTCTTTGGTACTAAAATTACCCGGACAGGGGAGGGGCTCATACTGTCGACATTTATGCACTAGGTTCCATCCTTTTGTGAAGTCAATCTGATGCTCAATACCCTGATCGGAGGTAAGCCTTGATTAATCTCCTTAGGTAGATATCACCGAAATCGTTCTATAAAGAAACAATGGAAACAGTCTAAAAAGGGGCAAATTGGTTAGGCTAAAACATGCCTCCCTACATACTAGCAAGATCACACTGTTTCTTTCACTTTGCTTTTCTCAATCAAAGAAGGTGAAAAAGTAAAGTGAAAAAGTATTTTTCAGTTGAGAATTCACTTTACTTTCTTTGCTTGAAGGTGAAAAAGTATTTTTTAGTATAACCATCGGGTGATACTCATCGGTCGAATTGCCAAAGCAGTCGGAGAAACAGATGTCCAGCTTACATCGGTACCACATCACAAAGCACCTCATCCTCATATTTTCCTATACAAAACGGTATCAGCACCTTTCATTTTTACCTTCACCTCTCCGCTATCATTGAGCCAGTAGTTTAAGATGGTTAATCGTCTACAATCCAAGCTTCTCCACAAATAGGGTACTGACCACGTTCGTGCAACTTCCTCCATCAATGATCATATTGCATACTTTATTTTGTATGTGACACCGTCTATGGAATATATTTTCCCGCTGCTCCTTGTCTTCTTCTTTGATGTTTAAATTGAGGGCCCTTCATGTCACCAGCAACTCTCCTTAAGCAGTATATTCTTCTTCCTCATCATCTTCAAGTGATGGCATAGACGCCGCTTCATCTTCGTCATTAGTTTCGATATCCCCATTATCTCGCAACATTGCTCTTTCGTCGCATTTACTAGCAATGTGTCCCCTGCCTAATAATTTGAAACATTTGATGTCACTGTTTTTAGTTTCAGAAATTGCCAAGCTAACCTTCTTGTTGACCTCGGAAGCCGAAGCCTTAAGCTTATTCATTGTAGGCTTATCTTCCTTCTCGAGGTAGTTCGGTTTCCATGAACTCTAGCTTGGATTCAATCTTGTGGAGGTACCCTCCCTTTTGAGTTGGTTCTCCACTTGGTTGGCGACATGTACCATCTCTTCCATCTCGACGTAATGCTGTAGCTCCACCACATTAGCGACGTCTCTGTTGAGCCCACTAAAGAATCTTGCCATTTTAGATTCACGTGCATCCTTGATGTTTGCTTGGATCATTGTGATCTCCATTTCTTTGTAATAGTCCTCCACACATCTGCTTCCTTGTTTCAAAGTCTTATAAGTTTTGACATAGGCCTCGGTAGTAGTGGCTCGGCACAAAACGCTTCTGCATCATGCTTTTCAAGCAAGTCTCAACGGGTTATTCTCCGTTTCTTATTCTGTTTATATTCAACTGGTCCCACCATTCGATAGCATAATCAGAAACTCAATTTCTAGCACCTTGGTTTCTGTCACCTCAGTCATATCTTCTATGGTCATCATGGACTCGAAAGTTATCTTCTTCTTCAAATATACTCGGAATATTCTTCTCGTCTCCAAGCTAAACGATTGCACCGATGTCGACCCGTGCGTGCCTATCATCCTTGCATAGGCTCTATCATCCTCCTCATTTCTCTTATCGGGGTACATCTTTGTTTTGTTTGATTAGCAACGGATTGACGTTTGTTATATATTCTAGCTTACTGACTTGGATGATTGAACATATTGGTGCTTTGACCTAGATTATGTGAATACCCATGTTAAATGTTATGCTCGATGATTACAAGCAAAGAATATTATATGAATGGTATGTAATTCTACTTAGATGAGTATTAGTCCAAGTTTGTTGAGCAAATACTCTTAGTAGATGATACTTGCATTTTGACGCGCTTGGTTTTAGTTCTGCCTAGTATGCATGTGAGCTGATAGCTCTAGTGATGCATGTGGTAGGGCTTATGGATGATTTATACACGAGTATGCTTAATTGTTATCTACCATAACAAGTATGTGAGCAGGTTGCTCAAGTGATACTTAGGTAGAAACATTAAAGTGACATACGATAGGTGTGCCTTTTGAGATTGCTTCTACTTAGATGGGTATTTGAACAGGCTGCTCTAGAGATACTCTTAGTAGAACGGATAAAAGACTTGTTTGTCTCAGTCGAGACCACTCTTTAGACCATCTTCGCCAGGTGTGTTAATAGGGAGTGCGAGGCTTGGACGTGCACCTTCGAAGGTTCCGACTGTGGGTATTGGCGTGGGAGTATCTTCCACGAGACGCCGTAGGATGGCCCCTACTGTGGGTATTGGCGTCGCAGGAGTGCACCGCGAAAGGCCAGGACCTTGTTACAGAACAGATAACCTAGTCGGGATCGTTCTGGTACCTAACTTAAACATGAGAGGACTAATCAGTTTGGATTAGTAGATCATGCTGACATAACTAAAGACATAAGTATAGGTGGTTAGTTGGGTGATCGTTTACTTGTGCTTCGACATGTCGTGTACCAATGGTGCATATTAAGTTGTAATTTGCTTTATGATATAAATATGCTATCTTTTGATAGGCTTGGTGTGCATGGCACAGTATATCAAGTATTTCAGTATAAATATGCTAGAGATTTATGTGAGGCGTTTACTCTAGCTATACATTTGGTGGGAATCGTAGTTTAACTTCTCAATGTAGTTTTTACATTAGTATATGGGTGATATACAGATTATGCATGGGCATGTATGTTTAAGTTCATTGATAAGCGTGATGCTGCAGCGGTATAATTATGTGATAGATTATAACCGTTACATGCTTATGAATGTATCGTTTTGTTTGGTGTGTGATCGCAGCTCTAGCCCCATGGTTTGGGAGGATTGCAAGGATGGGTCACTCACTGAGTATGTTATTATTTTGTATTGATTCAAAAATGCATTAGCAAGATCAGTCCAACTTCGTATTTCCTTCTTATCCAGATTTAAGTACCATTTCATGGCTGGGCCTGTTAAACTTTCTTGAAAATGATAAAGCATTATCTTCTCATTTTTTAGAGATGCCCCCATTTTGTTGCAATACATTTGCACATGAATTAGGAGATCAATGGTAACTTTGTACTTTTCAAATTCAAGCACCTTGAGCTCTTTTTGTATCTCTATGTCTGTGACAATGCAGTACTGCGATGGGTCTATTACCCCGTTGTTTCCTTCCAGTGACTTGAGTTTGTTAAGAATATACTCCATTTGCTGAGTAGCTTGCTTATTCGTTTCGACTGACTGAGTTGATTGATTGTTTGCTTTCGTTGACTGAGCAATAACGGTTGATGGCATAATAAAACGTACTACCATAGTGTGGGGCAGCTCTTGAACTGTTGGTAATATTTGGTTAGATGTGGATCCTAGGTCTTGTACAGATGAAGAACCCATCTGCTGCATGCTTTGAAGTTGTGCTATTATTGCTTGGACTTGAGCTGCTAGGTCTTCTTTTTCTTTCCTCATCTCTTGAAGTTCCTCCCTTAGGATCTGTTATGCGGTTTGATTTGTAATCTCTTCATAACTTTCCATTATCTTACCTCTCAAGCGTGTGAAATAGGTCTTCAGCGGAGGTTTTCTAATGATTAAGTAATCTTGGAGTTTTTGAAAGAAAAATCGAAAAAACTTGAAGGAAATGAATTGCAAAAAAAATGAAAAAAAAAAGAAAATATTCGAAAATTGACTTTATAAAGAAAAAAAAATCGTATTCTCAATGCTCGTCTCATTTATATGATGTGCATCGCTATATGAGGGTATGTAATCTATAGGTTTTCTGTACAAACTGTTTTCTAATAGCCGGTCATTGCTGAGCTTCCACAGGTTGCTAACATACATAGTATGCCAGGCCTGGTACTACTCAGGTAACATATGGGCTAGATTAGGGCTGGGTTTTACGATTACTCATATGCATTGCATACGAGCTTCGATATTGTCCCAGATCTTAAGGCCGGGTCAAGGCCTGAGGCTATGTTCATGCTTGACAAGAAAATAAACATGCTCATGATGATTATCGATGTGCTAGAAAGTGTAAAGAGCAAAATGAAATGATATAAGTGACATAAGATAAATGAATAAAAAATATTAAAAAAAAGGACTGTTATTCCTTAAATAAGTCCTAAAATATAAATCTTATCTTTAAACAATTTCAAATCACTTAAGTTAAACGAGTCTGACGGGTCCCCATCGGAGTCGCCATTTCTTAACGACCTTCCTCCTAATGGGGGAAAGAAAATTTGGAGTTGCCACCTAATTTTATTAAAATTAGGAAATCGGGATAAGACACATTAGAGATTCTTTGGGTTTATCGTCGGTTACGTGTGGGAAAGACAGGACACCCCCATAACGCCTCTCCGAAGAGGGTACTCTTAACTAAGTATTGAAACTTATTTAAAGTAAGATTCTTTCCTTAGTTCTAACTTAAAAATTATACAAAATATCACTAAAATGTAAAATCGGTTAACCAGCTCATCCTAACTTTAGCAATATCGAGAAAAAAAAGAGAAAAATTAGTTGCCGAAGTCCTATATTGCGTCTGATGGAGTCGTAAATAGTTCGAGCGTGAGGCGTCACCCGAACGTCTATGGCAATTGAATGCGAAGACTTGGTATACCATACAGAGAGGAATTAGTTACCTAATTAAGAGGAAAACTGTTAGGGTTTTGGGCGGCGGATTTATTAATGTATAAATACTTAGAATGTAGCCCTAAACGGCAGATCTTGTACTCAGCTATCTCCCCTCAACCCTAATAACAAAAGAGTGTTCTCCCTTCCATGGACGTAGGTATTTTCGTCGAACCATGTAAATCCGGTATTTTGTGTTTGTTCTCCGTCCATCATCGTCTGATTCCTAAACCTAACAATCCCGAACCATCATTTGGTGCCGTCTGTAGAGATCATGACTTTGGTAGTGATAGCCATCCGGAGACGTGCAACACAAAACGGCTCGGCAAAAAACGGTGTTCCGGCAAGTGATGGTGGGGCCAAACCCCAGAACCTAGCCAGAGCAACCAGTGGTAGCAACCGCAACTGCACTGAAGATCTCCAGGAGCAACATACCAATTTGAACAGGCCAACGATCGCGCAATCGGCGCCGTGCCTCTCACTCGGGACGATATTGATCACTTTAGCAGTGAGATCCGGGCGATGCTCACCAACTAAGCCGACTACACCCCGATCAGAGCAGCAGGTGCATAGCGGCAACCGCTGCAATGTATGGGGTAGGCTGGGAGCCCGCAAAGGCTTGCCTCTCCCAGAGCAAAGCATAGAATGCGGAGAGTACAGTGCCGGAGCGCCATAGGAGCATGAGGCAAGAAGGTTGCCTGCGTGCCGTCAGGCGGACAGAAGACAAGAAGCCCCGGTTGTAACCGTTGGACTCCGGCGGAAGAAACACAAACAAACAGACTGACAAATCGAAGTGGTAGAACGGTTACCATTGGTCATCTTCCTATTTATACAGGAGACGAGCGTTCGCCTCTAACCAAGAGGGTCCTAGAGACATTGATACCGTCCGATTTCGAACTACCAGAAACTCAAAGATTTTGATGGCACTGGAGACCCCGACTCCCATTTAGAGAAATACCGAGCGGCGATGCGATTCAAGTGGGCGTCGGACGAACTATGCTGTTTCGCGTTCGACAACACCTTGATCGTGTCGACTAAATCCTGGTGGAAGAACCTTCCGCAGGCTTCGATGGATAATTTTTCTCAATTGGAGAAGGCATTTATTGCCAACTTCTGCTCTAATACAATGATCTATCAAGACAGCATAATCTTGTTATCAGTGATCCATGAAGAAAACGAAAGCTTGGCGGACTGTTTCAAGCGATTCAATGAAGAAAGAGGAAAGGTCCGTAACGCAGATCCAACGGTCATCATGGCGGCCCTTCAGGTCGGGATCCAGCATCCAAAACTACGAGAACGGATCATGGAGAACCCTCCCACATATTTGCAAGACATGTATGGAAGAATCAATGCGAGAGTCAAGTTGGATCGCGTCTTATCTGCAACGGATAAGGACAAAAAAAAGGAGACGAAGAAGACTGCTGAAACAAGGTGAGCGAACACAAAGAAAGAAGACAAGAGCCGCAACACCCCGCTATTCACTTTCAAGTCGCCTTAAGCAAACACCCCTATGGAATTATTAACTCTCAGTCAGGGAGCCAAGGCGAAACCAGGAATGAAATCCATAGTAGACAGCCAAGCTTTCTGCGAAATCCACAATTCCAATACACATTCTATGTTACAGTGCAGACAACTGCAACACCACCTCAAATCGGCAGAAGGTGCAGTAAAGGTGATAGGGACCATCCCGTGGTGACAAACTCCAAGGTTGAGCCGGACTCCAAGCATGAGGACAAGTTGCATATTTCTACTGGACCGGTTACAAGAGCGCGTGCCAAGATATTGGAGCAAGCCTTGCAGAACTTATGGACGCATATTCGGAAAGAGACACGCAGTTCAAGAGACGAACAAGTCGACACGGGACTAATTTTGATCGAAAGTGCTGGACCTCATAATTAGGGCTGAGCATTACCCGAAATGATCCGAAAATCCGAACCGAACCGACCCGAACAAAGTTGAAATTTCGGGTTGGGATCGGGTCGTGTTCGGTTCGGGTTAAGTTTTCAGCTTTTCGGGTACAATAAATTCGGTTCGGGTTGGAGCTTGAAATTTCGGGTCGGGTTGGGTTCTACCCGAAATTCTTTTTACAAAAGAAAAATATAGCTGGGCTTAGAAGGCAAGTCCAGAACCGCCCAAGCCCAAGCCCAAGGCACCCACTTTACATCATTTAAAACCCCTTTAGGGTTACTTCTCTCATCCAGCAGCATCGGCGGCAGCAACTTCTTTCTCTCCTCCTTCTCTCTCTGTCTCGCCCACTCTCTCTTGTTTTTTTCCAAATCTCTCCGCGAATATAAGATCACGATCGAATTTGGAAGCTTTAGTCTCGGTTTCAGATCAGATCAAGCACGAGCTTGAGATCAAATACATCAAATAGAAATCTCTAAATCTTGTGGGTGAATAAATTTTCTTCTTGAACCGAATTTAGTTTCTTGATTTATAATCTAGCTCGAATTTGGTTTATATTTGAATTGTTATTATTTTTTATTAATTTTCAAAAATAAATTCGTCTTCAAATTTGTTATTTCAAATTCTTCTTATAGTTTGTTTGATTAATTTTTAATATCTTTTGATAAAATATCAAAATTTAGCTTTTAATTTTTAAATTTTTTTTAACCATTTTGGTTATTTAAATGTTCGAAAAATTATTTTGTGAGGAGACTACCGATAATTCGGGTCAACCCGAATAGACCCGAACCGACCCGAATTTTTGCTGGTTCGGGTCGGTTCGGGTTGGAAGCGAATTCGGGTCGGTTCGGGTCTATAGTTATTCAGTTCGGGTTGCCCTTTTAGATTTCGGGTCGGGGCAGTTCGGTTCGGGTTGACCCGAATGCTCAGCCCTACTCATAATACACACCAGGGCATTAAAGGATGATTTCGACTTCCTCAAATCTGGTTGGAATGCATTCAAGAGCACTCCCACCAACATTTGACCGAATTCCAACCAAGCATCAATGCAATGTGATGTGGAGGAAAGCGCAGATGCATATATGGAGAGGTATGATCGAGACAAGCCTGAGAAGAAGACGAAGAAAATAGGTTCTGGAGATCGGGTCTCGACACAGAAGAAGGTCAGTTCGGGATATCGGGCCCCGACAAACACGAGCAGTTCAACCTCGGGATCACTGGAGGTCGGGAGTTCGGGCTAGACAAGCTTGAGTAGTTCGGTATCGGGAATATCGGGATATCCCGGGAGAGCGGGACTGGGGCGCCGACAACGCAATGGCAAGCCGGTAGATCGTCAGAAGTCAGAGAGTCAGTTGTTTTAACATTTTAAATGCCATATTGTTGGCGTCATTAGAGTAGTTCATTAATGTTGTTATATTCCAAGTAACGGCAAATGTTATTTAGTGTGGGTCATTAGTGTAGCCGTTTCACATATGGCTGCATTAATATTATTTTTATGCTCTATATGAAGAGGAGAACTGCAAAGGAAGCTATCAATTTTAATCAAAATTTCTTGAAGTTTATTCTTCTGAGCTTTTGCTCGTAATCTATTTGCTAGTCTAAACGAAGATTTAGGCTTGTTCTAACTAATCGATCCTCTCCCTGCGTAGGTGGTATACATGATGCTTGGGAACTATGCCTAAGTTTCGCCATGGCTAATGAGGTTGCGAACGAGACCAGTGCTTAAGCCGAGAGCGTAGACGGATGATGTAGCTGTTCTTGGACAACGAGTAGGGAGGACTGGAACAAAGCACTCCAAGAGATTCTCAAGCCGGACTCAGATGTTTCTGGATTGCGTGACGAGGGTGATGCAGAGGATGGTCGGGCGGAGAGAGTTGCTCCCCGTGATCCCAGCACCTCAACGTGTTCCTCGGGGTTGCATGCGATTGAAGATTCTGATAGTGAAGAAGAAGTTTTTCTTCGACGCAGCCACTCAGAATCGATACCATAAGAGATGGCGTGGTGCTGTGACCTAAACTCAAGGTGGACATTCGATGTTCAATGGGAGTTCTTAACTATCGAGGATTTTTCTCGTTGTGTTATGCGAGAAGTCGACGACGTTCTTCGAGTACACCGAGGTGCTTGAAGCAAAGCGTGTGAAGTTGGTGGCATATCGGTTGAAAGGAGGAGCGTCAGCAATTGGTGGGAGTCGCGTGGCAAGACAACCGAACTAATTGAAAGGCGAGAGGTCTTGTGAGAGATTGGAGGGCGTAGAAACAGATGCTGAGGGCTTCGTTTCTTGCCCCCAGATTATGAACAACAACTTGTTCTTGAAATATCAAGTTGTGATTCAAGGACAAACGATCCGTCGACGAATACACAGCGGAGTTCCTACGACTGGCAGAACGAAATCCTTTGAATGAGTCAGAGGGACAGCAGGTAGCAAGGTACTTGGAAGGGCTGAAGCGGTATTCGGGACAAGATAGGAGTCCAGATGGTTGCCACGATCGACAGAGCTCGGAGTCTGGCGTTGAAGGCCGAGTTGATTCTTCAGGAGCGTGGAACGACTTTTCGGAAAAATTTCTCTGAATCGGTTCGCCTACAAGACGACAACACGCGCGATCTTTCTCTAGGGGAACCGAGCAGTTCTGAGCATCGGGGTGAAAGATAAGGCGGTTGGAAAACGTGGTGCCCCGATGTCCGAGGTAGTTCGGAACCCGAACTCCTCCAAGGCACAACCCGATATCAAGTGCTACAAGTGCAACCAGTCGGGACATCGGTCTAGTGAATGTCCTCGTAGGAAGACGGAAGGTGGCTATAAGTTCCGAAGCGGAAGATGAGGATATTGGAAGATGTGCTTTGTGATCCGGCAAGGTGAAGAGGAAAGTGGTAGAATCGACGGAAGGAATGACTGTTCCGTGATGCCTGTCATGACGGACAGCTTATGTTGAACGCGGAAGACAAGAGGGATCAGACGCAAACGTCACAAATTGTTCCGAACTAGGTGTGTAATCAATTCTCCATTTCCTTTATTGTCGTTGTTGATGGTGGAAGTCCAGAGAATCATTATCGGGAAGGCACGTTGTGAAAAACCTCAAGTTGCCCGTGGAAAACCCCAACCTTATCAAATTGGGTGATAAGAATCTGTTGGAGAGATTAGGGTCACTGAACGCTGCAAGGTGCCTTTCTCCATTGGGCGATACCGAGATGAAGTGTACTGTGACGTTGTGGAGATGGACTCATGTCAGCTACTATTCGGGCGTCCTTGGCAGTATCGATACTGATCGCGAAGCCACTCAGGTCGGGAGAATATTTAATCAGTTGGTGAAGATGGTGTGGCGCTATCACCTTTGTACCGATGTCGAGGAAAGCCTAAAATTCTAAAGCTAACTTACCGGCTGGAAGAATAAAACACTTTTCATTGAGTGTAACTCAGTTCGGGAAGTGGAAGCGAGATGAAGGACTCGGGCGAAGTGCATGTGCTGGTCGTCAAAGAGTTGCCAAAGAAGACTACGAAGGAAAGATACCCGAGGACGTGCAACCTATCCTTACTGAGTTTTTGGAGCTTACTTCTGACGAGCTTCCCGATGGCTTACCTCCTATGGCGGGATATAACAGCATCAGCTCGACCTTTCTGGTGGCTAGTTTCCGAATTCTTCCACATTAACCGCAGAGCCCGATGGAGAAATGCAATACTGAAGGGAGAACGGTGGAGGATTGCTGCGAAGGGACATATTCGGGAGAGCCTTAGTCCATGTGCAGTGCCGGCTTTACTTGTGCCTAAGAAGGATGGGAGTTGGCGAATGTGTGTGGATAGCCGAGCGATCAACAAAATCACTGTTGGTTACAAGTTTCCAATTCCGCGACTCGATGATATGCTGGATCAGCTCCATGGATCTATGTTGTTCTCAAGATTGTTTGCGGAGTGAGATATCATTCCAGATTCGTATCGGGCCGGGAGACGAGTGGACAGACCGCATTCAATGACAACCGGGGATGGACTTACGAGTGCTGGTCATCCATTCGGCTATCAAATGCTCCAAAGCACTTTCATGAGGCGTCATGAATCAGGTACTCAAACCTTTCATTGGTCGATTTGTGGTGGTTTATTTCGATGATATTCTGATATATAGTAGATCGGCTAAAGAACATCTTGAGCATTAGTTTGAGGTTTTGCTGGTGTTGCGTGAGAACAAGCTCTATGTTAATCTCCAGAAATGTAGTTTCATGAAAACTGAGCTATTATTCCTTGGCTATATTGTGAGTGTTGATGGTATTCGGGTGGATGAGAGAAGGTAGGGCCCCATTCGTGAGTGCACGCAGTCTGGTAGGGGAAGTTAGGAGTTTCCATGGCGTTGGCTACATTTTATAGGAGATTCATTTCGGGATTTCAGTATCGAGTCAATGTCCCGATCTACAGAATGTTTGAAGAAGCGGCCGATTTCATTGGAGGCGCAAGAAGCTGATGGGGGGGGGGGGTAGTTTTGGCAATTGAATTAAGGAGAAGCTATGTTCTGCTCCTGTACTTGCGTTGCCAAGTTTTGAGAAGTTGTTTGAAGTGGAATGTGAGCGCAGTAGGTAGTAGGAGTTGGAGCTACTGTCACAAGAAAAGCGCCCCGTGGCTTATTTCAGTGAGAAGTTGAATGATGCAGCGTGGAGTTGGTCTACCTTACGAATAAGGAGTTCTATGCTGTAATTCCGATCCTTGAAGCATTGGGCAGCACTATCTCATCGGTTTAAGGAATTCGTTTTGCTAACTACCTGATCATCAGCCTTGAAGTATCTGGGGCGTCGAGAGATGCGTTAAGCAGTGATATGCCGCTAGAATGGGTCCCCCCCAGCCAATTCTCTCCAGAAGTTTCCGTTTACCGTTGGTGCATAAGTCAGGATGCACAACCCGAGTCGCTGATGCATTGAGCCGCCGAGCTGTTCTGTTAATTCAGCTGCAGACTGAGCTCGTCGGACTCGAAGAGCTAAAAGGAGAGTATGCTAACGATGAAGACTTTGGTGATACTTGGTCCAAGATTCAGAGGCACGAAGCGGCTGGAGACTTTCATATTTTTGAAGGATATCTTATGCGAGGGAATCAGCTCTGTATTCCTCGTTCATCACTTCGGGAGAAGCTGATTCGGATTTAAATGGAGAGGTCTTGGCGCACACTTCCGGGAGACGACCAAGACTGTTGCTGCGGTGGTCCGAAGAGGTACTACTGGCCCAATTAGGCGTGAACGTGGAGAAGGTTCGTTCAACTGGATGTGGTGCATGTAACGTCAAGGGGCACACTCAAAACAACGGACTTTACTTACCGTTGCCGTTCCGAGGATGTATGGGAGGGATCTTGCTATGCGACCTTCGTGCTAGGACTACCCCGAACTCAACGAGGTATGGATTCTATTTTTGTTGTGGTGGACAGGTTCTCAAAGATGGCACACTTCATTCCATGTCGGAAGACTACAGATGCCTCCAGCGTAGCGCGGTTGTTCTTTAAGGAGGTGGTACGTTTGCACGGAGTGCCGAAGTCCTAATTGTGTCAGATCGGGATTCTCGTTTCCTTAGCCATTTCTGGCTCACGTTATGGCGGATGTTTGATGCCTCTCTCAAGTTCAGCTAGACTGCTCATTCCTCAAAAAAAGACCGGTCAAAACTGAATCCTTGAATAGAACTTTGGGCAACATGCATTAGGTGCATTTGTGGAGACAAGCCGAAAGCAATGGGACCTTTGCCATCTCCAAGCTGAGTTCGCCTACAAACAGTGCGCCGTGCATAGCGCTACAGGTCGGTCTCCGTTCTCATTGTGTAACAGAAGGTTCCCGACAGGTTATGCGGTGGATTTATTAAACTTCCCTAAGACGACTGATACGAGTGTGCTGCTGAAGCTCTAGCTGAACAATTTCAGAACACTCGAAAAGAGTTAAGGAGAAATTGGGTGGAAAGCTAATGCCGCGATACAAGAGGCTGCAGATGCACACCGAAAAAGAAAAGTTATTTACTGAAGGAGATATGGTGAGTGGTGTTTCTTCGGAAGGAGAGGTTCCGGCAGGAACTTACAATAAAGCGAAGCCGAGAAGTATGGGCCAGTATAAGGTGCTGAAGAGATCAATGACAATCGCTTATGTCATACGAGCTCCAGAGCCATGGATATTTCTCGTACTTTCAATGTTGCGGATATATTTCCCTTATTTCGAACTCCCAGGAGCTTGTCATCCAGAGCTGACAAGCTCGACGGTCGAGCCTTTTTCCAAGAGGGGAGAATGATGTTGGAGAAATCGCAGATGCAATATGGAGAGGTATGATCGAGACAAGCTTGAGAAGAAGACGAGAAAATAGGTTCTGGAGATCGGTCCGACACAAGAAGAAGGTCAGTTTCGGGATACTTCGGGCCCGACAACACAGCAGTTTCAAACTCGGGATCACTGGAGGTCGGGAGTTCGGGGCTAGACAAGCTTGAGTAGTTCGGATCGGATATGGGATTCCCGGGAGAATCGGGACTGGCCCGACCGCAATGGCAGCTCCGGGTAGATCGGTCAGAAAGTCAGACGAGTCGTTGTTTTACATCTTTAAATGCAGTATTAGTTGGGCGTCATAGAGTAGTTATTAATGTTGTTTATTTTCAAAAGCACTGTTTATTTAGTGGTGGGTCATTAGTGGTAGCCGTTTTCCAATTAATGGCTGTACCAAAAAAAATAAATTGAACAAAAACATTTAATATTATCTTTTATGCTCTATATGTACGGTTTTAGAGGGAATGCAAAGGAAGCTATCAATTTTATCAAAATTTCTGAAGTTTATCTTCTGGAGCTTTTGCTCGTATCTATTTGCTAAGTCTAAACGAAGATTTAGGCTTGTTCTATCGATCCTTCCCTGCGTCACAATGCATGAACAACTCTTAATTGGCTGGCCTAGTTATTGCTTTTCTCTTTTCCTATGTTAGGAACTTGAGTTTTTCTTTAATTGTCTTCATAATTACAAGAGCACTATATAAGTTTTTCCTTAGGTTATTTTCCAGCAACCATTGAGTGATTATCAAACTTGTGTGAGAGAATTTTCTCCAAATTGTTCTTGTTGAACTTATGCTTCAAGGGTTGCAAGTCGATTACTTGTAGTTCTTAAGCTTCTTATAATATTGGTTTCTAGCTCTTTATAGCTACGGGGTCAATATTCTCTACATTTCATACTTTTAATATTGGTTTCTAGGTCTACATACCTACGGGGTCAATATTCCATCCATCGAAATCTCTATCTTGGGCGATCCGGGGTTCGATCCATATTATTGTTGTTGGGTTCCGCGACAAGTTCGACGGGGTTCGCATCATTTGGTATCAGAGCTTAGGCTCCAAACCGAGGTTTCACCTATCATTGTTTGTTTTTGCTGTTTCCTTGTTCGTCGTTTTGGAATTTCCAGAGCTATCCTTTTGTTTTGTGATTTATTCATCCTTTTATTTCAGATTTGAAAGTTGAAAAGTACCCAAAAAAAAAAAAAAAGAAAAAGAAAAGAGAAAAAGAAAAAAGAAAAAAAAGAGAGAGATCTGAAGTGGGCAAAGAATACATTGAACAATTTGATATCTTTGCATTATATTGGTTATTGCTGCTAGATTGGCTATCGATTGATCGGTTGGGTTATCTTTGTGCTGATTTGTCAAAGTTGTTTTTTTCAATTCCATATTTTTTTCGTCCAATCATACTTGTGTTCATCCATCAATATTTGTGTTCGTTCTCATTCCTTTCATCCGTATCTCTTTGCTTCCTTGCTGTATTGAACTGATATTATAAGTAGCTTGAGTGAACAAGTAATTTTCTCAAGGACTTGTAATCAAATTGCTTAGTTCCTCTAGACCTTTGTGGAGAAATCTACGAGAGGAAAAAGGCAAGAGCGGGTGAGATAATCAGAGGGTAAAAGCCATTGTGTTGAGCTAAAAAAATGAGAGTTTGTGTGACATCAACTTGAGGGTAGAACACGTGAGGGAGTGATTGTGAAGTATTTTTATTGTAACTTTTTCTGTGCAGATTTCAAACATGTTCAAGAAGAATGTAGGGGATTGGAACAAAGTAGTGGAGGCCTGATCATAGCAACGTCATTTCGGGCATGACAACAATTTGAGCGAATGAACATGGTGCTCAATACGATCAATGACCGGTTGGGGAGGCATGATGAGAGGTTTGACCAGTTGCAACAAATTCCCAATCAGCGACCAAGGAGGAACCATAACCAACCGCGGGCACCAAATATTGATCCATTTGATGACCACGAGGAGAGATCCTATGATGATGAGGATGATGTGTCTTCCATTGCTACAATGAGAAGGGCTCGAGGAGCAAGGGCCGAAAGACCATGGCGAGCATGTGGGAGGCGCCAAGAAAGAGACACCGTTGATCGTAATATGGGGTCTATCAAGCTGACCATTCCTCCATTCCAAGGCAAGAACGATCGATGTTTAACGATCGAATGGGAAAGAGGTGAGCTGGTTTTTTTATTGTCCACAACTACTCCGAGGAGAAGAAGGTGAAGCTTGCAGCCGTGGCATTCACCGACTATGCCATAGTTTGGTGGGATCAATTGATGGTGAGTAGTCGTCGAAGTGCGGAGCGACCAATTGACAATTGGGAGGACATGAAAGCTGTCATGCGAAGGAGGTTTGTCCCATCCCATTACTACCGAGATTTACATTTAAAGCTGCAGAGTCTTAAGCAAGGGTC
>MJHO01000401.1:0-42523 GCA_002076135.1 Xerophyta viscosa | reverse complement strand
GTATAAGCATTTGATGATTTTTTTTTTTATTTTTTATTTTTTATTTTTTAAATTTCTAAATAGATATTTTGTAGCTTCAAAGTCTTCGTAAATTTCAAAATTAATCCGTTAACTGCTAAACTTTGGAGTCTTAAATTACCTATTTAGAAAAATTTTTGAATAGCAAAATTATAAATTTTATCAAAATTTATAACTTTTATTTTGAAATGTTTTCAACAAATATTTCTAAATAAGTATTTTTGGATGTTAAGGATAACAGATGAGGCTGATTTGTCCAAAGATTTGGACAGATTGGCTGATATGACATTTGCCCTACTTGGTTAATAGAGTGATGCATGATGCCATGACGTATAAAAGATACAAAAGATGGTGAAACATGATGCAATGTCTTTGATAATGTTAGGAATAGGGCACTGAAATTCGGGTAGGTGAATATTGTTAAGTGCCCAGGATTAGATGTGGAAAGACAAACATTAATGTGGTTCACCATAAATCCTCCGTATCCGGACCTGCGATCAATTTCATCAATAAGTGCATATTCTAATAATGGACCTCACAACAGTAGTGTATTAGTATAAAAACACCACCAGTGTGATGAATGTGAAACATTTAATTTCTTTACGTAGATATCCAAATGCTTGAAAAAGTTTGGTTTTTGCAAACCCCCGAAGTTCGATTATTGGTAAAAGAGTGCCTCTTAATTAGTTTTAGCAAGGAACGCTCCTTAAAGTTATGAAAAGACGAAAATGTTTCTTACACACCCAAGTTCTTTTAAAGCCGCTACATTTTTTATTTTATTTTATTTTATTTTATTTTAATTGTGAGATGTCTCGGGGCACTTGAAATCACTCTTCCCTTCTTGCGGTCGCCTTCTCCATCTTTATACCCCTCTAGTTCATAGTTACGACTATTTTTTCATTCGCTATCACCGATAAACTTCATTATATGTCATTGACACTTCATTAACATTCTCACCATGTCACAATATCAAGAGCATCGCAGAACACCTAAAAAATTGTCGTACATGCATCAAAAGACTTTGATAAAAATTGTAGTTACTCCAAAGCATTTCATAATACATCCGTCATCCTTAGACCACTTTGCATTCTCAGAACAATACTGTTACACTTGAAATATTTTATGGACGCCCCTATATTCCAAGCCTTCTCCTTTTCTACGTTATGTTTCTTCGTCATTTCTCATCTCCAATTCATCGTTTGCACAAATCCTCATTCGTACACATCGATATCTCAAACAAGATCATGACTCAACCACGTCATAACCTTTAGAATAAATCATAAACATTGATATCGTTATACATGTTTCTAAACGTTGTTATACTTGCTTTAGAACACTTCCGAACATCTTTATCTTACTTCAAAACGCTTAGATCTAAGTGTTCCATATGTATTTTAAAGTATTCTGAAGTAGGACTGTATTATGAAACGTAAATGACAACTAAGAAGTGTTCTTGATGTTATAACATGGAGCGAATCACAACAAGGTTCAAGTTACAGACCATGGCAAAGGAGAAATAGGTTCGAAGGGCAAACTACAAGTGTGTTATGAAGAGTATAAGTAACTATAAAGTGTTCTGATACATACAACAACTAGAAAAGTGCCCTAAGGTTTTCTGAAGGTTATCAGGTGGTTAAAAATCATGATGAAATTCATGGTATCTGGGTGCACGAATGACAGTTTGGATGCGACAAAGCTTAAGAGACGAGAGAATGAAGAAGAGACATAACAGAGAGAAAGGACTTTGAGTGCTTGCTGACGTGCATAAACTATACTCAGGTATAATGGTGTTGTTCTGTGATCTAGGAGGATATGGACTAGAGTCGAAAGTGCAAGGGTGGAATGGCTGGGACGGTGTTGGCAAAACACGGAAGGCTGGTCCTGACAAGGAGAGAGAGAGAGAGAGATGAGAGAGAGAGAAGAAGAAGAGAAGGAGAGAGAGGAGAGGAAAAAATATTTAAATCAATTTCTATGCTATATTTTACTTAGTAGACTCTATTATAAAGTAAAGACACTGAGGAAATACTTATATAAACCTTTATATCAAGAAAATACTATAAATAGTAATATTTAAATCAATTCTATGCGCATATATTATAGTGATCTTATATAAAGTAAAAGAACACGGAGGAAAGAAATATGACACCACGTCAATTACAAGTAAGTTCGACAACGGCCTAACACTCAATATTTTTTGTTTTTCTCTCACCGAGGGATTTTTTACTAGTCTTAGTGCGCCAAGAGCGTTCCTGAATGGTGCCGCTTCAAAATTATGAAACGACGTTTGTTTCTCCGAGCTTAGCGATATGTATTTCCCTTAGGACAACGCGAGGGCAGCTCTTGCATGAGAGATGCGGGGCTAGGAAAACCTATTATGTGTTGTTAAAAATGGCTTGTAGAAAGTTTTAGATCAAAACAAACATGTATTAATTATCTGTCATTTCATTACAATATTTGACTAATTGAAAATCGATGGGTCTTTACAAAATTTTCTAGAGACTGGCCTTTATACAGTTAGTTTCCGAGGATAAGACTTACAACTATTGAAAGCTGATTCAGCTACAACATTTCTTATAATTCCTAGGCCGAAAAGCCATTTTCACCTAAGTGCAATATTATTTTCTCGATATTGTTAGTACGATTTCTCCGCATTGAGTGGTAGTTGACGACCTTCCTTCAAAGGGAGAAAATGGTTGGAGTCGCCATCAAAATTTTTATGGAAACTAGAAAAGGGGATAAAGCACTTTTGAGATTTTTAAACTCATTCGTTATTTACGTGTGGGGATGCCGTGCGGAACATCCCCACAACGCCCTTTTAAAAAGGGTATTCTGTAGGTGATATAATAATTTTAGATTTATTCTGACATGCATAAGTAAATCGCTGTAATTTATAATATGAATAATTACAATACAATAAATTGTAAATATTAATATGTATGTCATGATGTGCTTAATGTTGAGATATATGTTTTCATATGATAAAAATATTATTTTTGTTAATATTAGGCTCAATACGTTTCCGTTTTCTCTTGATCGATCAATTATTATTATATTTTAGACAAAATACATTTTTTGGCCCCTGAATTTTACAAAAATATGTCTTTATAACCCCTAGAAAGTTAAAACTGAATACTCGCAATAACCCTGTAACTCAATATCGAAAAACGCCAATGATATACCTGCCGTCAGTTTTTCCGTCCGCACGCAGTTAATTATGACGTAGTAGATCTCTAATATTTTTAATTTTGTGGAGAGGACAAATATGTCTTTATATATATATTATAATAGTTATATAATTATATATTATATTAATATATATAATATTAATAATATAATATTTAATTACTGTTTTTTTTTTCCCTGGAGGGGAAAAAAAATTTTTAAACCTCTTCCGTTTTCCCCCTCCCCCCTCTACCCGAAGGCGTCTTTGTCCTTTTTAAAGTTATAAAAAAAATTAAAATTAATAAATAAATAATTTAAAAACTGCCACGTCAGCCAAATTAACTGGGGCGAGAGACACGGACGGAAAAATACTGATATGGCCAGATTAATTGTGGGCATTTTTTCATAGTTTACGGTTATCGTGAGTACAGTTTAACGTTCAGGGTTATAGAGGCACATTTTTGTAAAGTTCAGGGGCTAAAAAAGATATTTTGCCTATATTTTAAGGTGGAGATATCCGTCTCGTCCATAGATTGTATGAATATGGTGTTGTTTTGAGAATCAGTATCCACTAGATCTTTCCATATATTAGAGATATCTTATATAATGTCCTTTATTGGAGGGAAAGAAATATCAATATCAATCCCAATATAATTATTTAAAAGTCTTGAATTATTTATCGATTAGGAAGAATTATCCGTCTTAGCCCTAAATCTTATTATTTAATAAAATTTAATGTTGAGTAGGCATATGTCACATAAAGTTGAGAAATGAACAATATCCATCGCTTTTCCTTCACTTATTCATTAAAAATCTAATTCGGGGAAAATATCTATCTTCTCCGAACTTGTGTACATGTCATATACCCATCTACAAGATTATCAGTTAAAATAAGATCTAAGCTTGATTAATTTATAAAAATTGGAGTTAAAATATAATTATCATTATTAATTACCTTAAGATAATAAATAAAACGAAGATGGGCCCCTGCTGGGCCGGTTGGCGCAAAAATGGTTCGACCCGCGAGTTTAAACGACTCGCGCCTAGGCGCGGATGCCCCTGGCTGGAACGGGGTGCAATGTGGGTCCGCGTGAATCAGATTCGCGTGAGACTGGCTAAGTTGGTCTCGTCTTCTCCGCGAGCTTTGCTCGCGGAGCTCACAGCCGATGCATATGCCGGCCGCCCACATCCGATGGCGGTGCTTCCATGCTGCCTTAACGTCTTTTAGTGTTTTTGACTATCCCGAATTCAATGGCGATGTCCCAAATTTATTTTAACTCTTGTACTAGAAGATATACGTGGGTCCAAATTTTAATATATTTTTTATTTTTTCGTTGCTCACTGCCGGTGAAGCTATGGTGGCCCAAATGTGATGTCTAAGATGCAGACAAGATTTGGGAAGTTACCTTAGCGCCGTAGAGTGAGATCCGATTTGTGTATTTTGTTTAGACAGCTAACGCTGGCGGCTCCGGCATTGTGTCTCGCTTCTGGCGTGCAACTTCAGTTGTTCCGGCTGTGAAGTCTCAAGTCCCCGTTGTGCCGGTGTTGTCCTCCTTCTTCCCTGCTTTCTGCTAAATTGCTACACAATCTCTCTTCGTGTGCTCGCGTCGGTCTATCCTTTTTACTTTCTCTTTTCTATCTGTTTCTCATCTCTTAACTCATTTTCTTCTATTTTTGATGCTTAAAACCCCTTCCTATTTTTCCTCTACATGTCTGGATTACGGGTATAAAATAGCCGTCCACCTATCTAAACCGCAATAATAACTCCTTATTTTTCTGTATTTCGGTTGGTATGGTTGTAAATACTCATTAATATTCATCAAACGAGTTGCCCTTAGCATTCCTAGTATGCTCGACACGCCATTCGCGATTTGAAAATCCGGGAGATCCGAAAGCTGACATTGCGCGAAACTATTGGATGTTATGATGTATTTTGTTTTGTCACATGTTAAAACAACTATGATTCGCTAAACTCGCTGTTTCGTGTTATACTGTTTTAATAAAACTAATTTTATTTGTTGAAATCATCGTTCTGTGTTATGCAGCCAATGTGATTCATTTAAAATTGCTGTTTCGTATTCTTTTTCTTTCTTTTTTCTCTTCTCTTCTTCTATCTTTTTTTTAAAAGAATATTTATTTGCATTTATTTATTTTTTATATTTTGTATTATTTTTTAATTTGTTTTTATTTTTTTTTTTATATGTTAAATCAAGCTCTTTTTTGAAATGTGATTCGGACAAAATGGGTGTCTACAGTAGTTGATATAGTATTTTGTCTAGCGTAAATGACGTCTATGACATGACCGAGGTTATTTTTCACAGATAATGGAAGAGCTCGGATTAGGCCGAGGTCCCACGCCATGGACCAAGACGAAGCCTCAGCTTAGACCAAGGCTAAATAAAGAGCAATTTCTGTGAGGAAGAATCGGTTGAGGGATATCAAACAAGCAACACGTGGTTGACTGCAGGAGTATTGACCAAACACTTCCATTCCACAATTTGGTTGAGCAGAAATTGCGGATCCACGTCCCCATTGACCGGGTATCTTGGATCCACGATCCGTTCCCAATGGTGTGCCTTACATTACTATTCAATAGTGCTTATAAATAGTGTACTTACACTACTATTTAAAGGGTTCAAGAATGATTATTACAAGAGAGATTAAGAGAGTTAGTATGAGGTTCCCTAAGGCCTCAGAAGTGAGTGTGGAGTTTGTAATCTCTTCTAAACATATAGTCTCGTTGGTCCTATATGGCCCGTGGTTTTACCGTAAATCTAATCGAGGGTTTCTGTAAGGTTTCGATTTTCGGTTGTGTATTATCGGGTTAATTTTAGATCAATCAAGGATTTTGATTGATTCTTTGTTGCTTGATTTGTCTATGATTTGATTCGAAATTGATTTGGATCAAAATCAAGTGTTTTGGGTCGAATTGAGCTCAGTTTGGGGCCATGGACACTTAGGCGGACCGAGCCAAGTTGGCTCGGCCTGGCCGAGCCCAATCGCGTTTGGACGCGCGGGCGAGCCATTTGGCTTGAGCCAGACGCGCCCGCACCCATCTCCATCTTATTCTCTCGGCCTTTCTCTGCGCGTCTCTTTCGCTGCGCGCGTTTGCGCCCGATCGCCTCTGCGCCGCACGCCGATCGCATGCGACCGTGGACCGATGCGTCCGCCGTCACATAGCGTGCGCCGCGGTCATGTCCATCTGTCTTACTCCTCCTCGAGCTGCTTACAGTTGTTTAGAGTTGGCGTCAGTTCCTGTGGGAAGTGATCTTGATAGTTAGGAGGTGCTGATGGTGAGTAAGCTGTTGTGCAAAATTTTGCGCAATCACTAAGGGAAGTTGTTTATGACTGTTGTAGACGGCCTTTTAAACCCAGACCGCCGTTAGATTGGATTATCTCTGCCATTGAAGCTTGCGCGAGGAGTTTTAAGTTGGAGCACGTGACACTCAACCATGGGGCAACGCTGTAGATTTCGTCGATTCTTTCGTTTTCATATAATAATTAGCCTGAGAAGACAGATTGCCGTAGAGGCAAGAAAAGAAGATAAATAACAGAACAGTTGTTTCCTCATCCTAGAGAGAGTTTAACTTAATCTTTGTAGCTCAATCTCTTGTTCTTTGTGTTTCAATTTCGATTTAATTGTCTGCGTTAATTGGACCATTTGATTACAGCATTTCATTATGGAATTTTACTCAAATAGAATTCTCATGCCGATTTAATCTCTATTTCAATCAAGTGTTCGACATATGTCTGTTATTGAATTGCTGCCGAAGGCGCAGGTGTGTAACTAGCTTGATTCGGCGACGACAATGATCTACGCCGGTCACGGGGATCGCCGGCGACGGCTTGAACTCGTGACAAAGTGTTAATCAGAGCGAAGACCTGTTCAACACAGATAAGATGTCTAAATCTCAAGGAAGCATTGCTTCGAGTTCGAGATCAAACCTCACACCTGTAGAAGAGGACAGTCATTCTACATTACCGGATCTGAGGATCCCCTGTCCGGATCAGCCTCCAATGAGTCCGATCGAGGAAGGCCATCGATACAAAGACCTCTATCAACAGATCCGAGATATTACGACTCAATTCCAGTCTACGTATGATCAATTGATGCTAGCTCAAAAATATTTTCGAGAAGATATGAAGGGGGAGCAGCTTATGCTACGGGATCAACTTCAAACTCAGATCGAGCAGCAGCATGCAGATCTGCAAGCCAATTTGCAGAATCAAATGAGTCTGCAAAGGGAAACCCAACAAGTGCAAGGTGAGCAACTCAACAAGATTTTACAGCATCTACAAGTATATGCTCCATCAGTTAATCCCCCTGGTATTTCTTTGAGTACTGTGAATCATGCTGTCCCATCCAGTAGCAATGTGAATCATGCTATGCACACTCATATTGTTGATAATTCTCCTCATGCTAGCGGCCATAATACTCGTGTTGGACCTTCTGAATTTGTGCAAAATGGGAGGAACATGTATGGCCCTAGAGCTTATAAACCTCCTAAGATGGATTTCCCTATCTTTGATAAGGAGCATCCAAAAATTTGGGTGAGAAGGGCTGAGGCCTATTTCAGTCACTATAGTATTCCTGATTTCTTGAAAGTAAGGACTGCTATACCATACTTTATTGATCAAGACTCATTTGATTGGGTGGAGGATTTTCTCACTAACAAAGCACCTGAGAGGGTGCATTGGGATGTGTTTGTTGATGCTTTGAAACTCAGATTCTTGCAGCAGAAGCTGTTGGATCCACTGCAGGAACTCCAGAGAATTAAAATGGAGGGTGACTTGGATTCTTATCATAGAGAATTTGTGTCGTTGCAATCGGTGGTGAGAAAGGAGAATCCGTACCTAACTGATGTATATTTTGTCAAAGTGTACTGTGGAGGGCTCCCTGATGATATTCGATTGGAGGTGGAGGAAAAATTTCCTAGAACTACCTCTGAAGCTTATGCTTGGGCTAAAAAGAAGAGAGATTATAGGTCAATAGAGAAAGGTTTGAAAGAGATTCAGGGACAATATCTACTCCTTAACGCAGGTGCCAACAGACAACACTTCTCCTCTTCGAGAGCAGCGCTAGCGGAGGAAACACGGGAGTCTCTCAGTGAACCCCGAGCAAAGGTGTCGCAAGCTCCCAGTGGGAATAATCAGGTAACCAAGAGAAATAATGGGTTATGCTACAGATGCGGTGATAAGTACTTTTGGGGCCATAAATGTACTCCAAAGCAAACCACTCAGCTGGCAACTATGGGAGAGATAGAAGAGGTGGTGAAGACCCAGAAAAACCGCTTATTACTTCGAGGGATTGTCGAGAAACACAGCATGCAGTAGACTTGAAACAAAAGATGCTATGGAGAAAGTTTGGATTACTATCAATGCTATTACTGGAGAAGGTACCCCAAAAACCATTCTCCTTTCAGGAACTTGTAGAGATCCCCGGACTCTCAAGACACATTATTTGAGCATTCTAATTGACTCGGGGGCGGGTCAGAGCTTTATCCAAACTTCACTGGTGGACAAATTTCAATGGCCCACACTTCCAGCATTGAAGGTGGTAGGCTTGGCTGGAAAAAAGAAGTTGTACAGTCATTATAAGGTGATGGAGTTTCGTTGGGAAATGCAAGGACACCAATATCAATATAACTTCATAGCTTTGGAGAGTTGGGTTATGACTTTTAGTATTGGGGAATGATTGGATGGAGTTGTATGAGCCGGTGGCATTCACTCCCAGCAAGAAATTGATATCTTTCCAGAGAAATGGGGAGACCATCGAGATTCAGGGTACCCATGAGGCTAACAAGCTATTCATTATGACTCTTAAGGAAGCTTGTCATATTATCAAGCAAGAGACACAGCAAGGGTTACCATTACTTTCTATGGAACCGGTAATGAAGGAGGAGGAGTCCCTTCCAATTGAATTCCAGTCACTGCTACATCAGTTTGAAGATGTGTTCTGGGAACCTCATCAGCTTCCGCCGCGTAGAGCTTTGGATCATACTATTCCTTTGGTTCATGGGGCTCAACCAGTCAATATCAGACCTTACAGGTATTCCCCGGCACAAAGGACTGAAATAGATAGGCAAGTGGAAGAGTTGCTAGTTTCTGGAGTTATTCAGAAAACACAATCCCCTTTTGCTTCCCCAGTCTTGTTGGTGAAGAAGAAAGATTCCTCATGGCGGCTTTGTATTGACTACAGGAAGCTGAACGAGTTGACAGTGAAAGATCGGTTTCCAATTCCCATGATTGAAGATCTTATTGATGAGTTGTATGGATCAACCATCTACTCTAAGATAGACTTACGAGCAGGGTACCACCAAATTAGAGTCTGTGATGAAGATGTTTATAAGACTGCGTTTAGAACTCATAGTGGTCATTACGAGTTTAAGGTAATGCCATTTGGTCTCACAAATGCCCCGGCTACATTCCAAGCTCTTATGAATGAGGTCTTTGCTGCTCAATTGAGGAAGTTTGTTCTTGTATTCTTTGATGACATCCTTATCTATAGCAAAACTAGTGTGGATCATCTTCAACACCTAGCCACTGTTCTGCAGGTATTGAGAAGCAATCAGTTGTATGCTAAGAGGTCGAAATGTTATTTTGCTCAATGCAGAATAGAAACCTGGGCTATATAATTTCAGCAAGTGGGGTAGAAACTGATCCTACTAAGATTTCGGCTATGCTTGATTGGCCCATTCCCAAATCGGTGAAGGAGTTGAGGGGCTTCTTGGGGCTCACAGGCTATTATAGGAGGTTTATTGCTAATTACGGGGTGATAAGCAAGCCTCTTACTGATTTGCTGAAGAAAGGTGGGTTTTCTTGGAATATCATTGCAGAGGAAGCTTTCAGTAAGTTGAAATTTGCAATGACTAACACTCCGGTCTTGGCTTTACCCGACTTCTCAAAGCCGTTCATATTAGAGACAGATGCCTCTAATGAAGGAGCTTGGGGGCTGTTTTATCACAAGAAGGAGGCCTAATTGCTTATTTGAGTCAAAAGTTTGGTCCTAAAAAGATGGCTGGTAGGCGCCGGTGTACTGAAAAAGAATTGCTGGGCACTGTTTATTGGCTTTGTAGGGAAGTGGAGACAGCTATGCTGGGTTTTTAAATCGCTTTCATCATCAAGACGGATCACGAAAGCTTGAGCTACTTATTGAATCAAAAAGTAACTACTGGGCTTCAGCAGAAAGGTATGAGCAAGCTACTTGGTTTGAATTACACTATACAATATAGAAGGGGAAAGGAGAATATTGTAGCTGATGCTCTTTCAAGGAGAGAAATGCCACATGATTCTACTGCACTATATGCAATAACTTCTGTTGTGCAGGCTTGGAAGTCGGAGGTGCTGGAGAGTTACCGGGAAGATACTTGGGCTCAAGAACTTATTACTTCACTAGCTGTGAGCTCATCTACTGAGGATACTTACCAACTACAACACGGGCTCATCAAGAAAGGAGTGAAAACCTACATTGGCTCTCATGGAGAATTGAGGCAAAAGTTGATTAATAACTTTTCAATGACTCACCCGGCTGTGTGCCACTCAGAATTCAAGGCAACTTATCCCATTATCCAATCTCATTTTTCTGGAAAGGTAGAAGAAAGAGGATAAAACTTCATGTAATGCATTGTGATATCTGTCAAAGACCAAACATGAGCATTCTCAATCCAGCGGGTTGCTGGCAATACCTTTGCCCATCCCTGCACAAGCTTGGCAGTGCATTAATATGGATTTCGTTGAAGGCCTGCCCAAGTCTGGAGGTTTTGACACTGTGTTGGTGGTTGTTGATCGATTCACCAAGTATGGTCACTTCTTGTTGCTGACTCATCCTTATTCTGCTTCTCAAGTTGCTAAACTATTCCTTGAACAAGTTTATAAGTTGCATGGTAGCCCTACAACCATAGTAACTGACAGGGATAAGATCTTCACTAGTATCTTCTGGAAAGAGTTATTTTCTGTTCTAGGGATTGCACTAAGCTTTACCACTGCATATCATCCTCAAAGTGACGGGCAGGCTGAGAGGCTGAACCAATGTTTAGAAATGTATTTGCGGTGCTTCAACTTAGAAAAAACCTAAGGAGTGGAGCAAGTGGATAAGCTTGGCCGAGTGGTGGTATAACACTACAGTGCACAGTTCCCTCAAGATGTCCCCTTTCCAAGCTCTGTACGGGTACATTCCTCCTACCCTTGCTGTTGACGGCGAAAGCATTGCAGCACCAAATACTCCAGTAGCTGCAGTGGATGAAATTGTAGCTAAACGGCAGCTATTAAATAAAATCATTCTGGAGCAAACTAACATTGGCTCAGAGCAGGATGAAATTCTTTGCAGACAAGCAGAGGACGGAAAGAACCTTCGAAGTAGGTGATTGGGTTTACTTGAGGCTTCAACCCTACCGGCAAACATCAGTGGCAATAAGACAATGTCAGAAGCTAGCTCCCAGGTATTATGGCCCCTTTCAAATTATAGTTAAAATTGGTGAAGTGGCTTACAAGTTGTAGCTTCCAATTGGGTCCTTAGTGCATCCAGTCTTTCATGTGAGCCTTTTAAAGAAAAAGGTGGGTAACCGAGCTGTAGTAAGTCCAACGTTACCACCAATGAACGATGAGGGACAACTATTGATGGAGCCGCTGGCTATTCTGGATCGCAAAATGGTAAAGAGGGGAACCAAGCCCACGTAACCAGGGCTTGTGCAGTGGGCAAAGTTATCACTGAGACTCAACATGGGAGGATTATCAATTCTCCATCAACAATTTCCGTCATGTGTTGAACCTTGAGGCAAGGTTCTCACAAGCGAAGGGGTAATGTAAAGAAATAGAGTTGCGTCAGTTTGTTGGAAGTGATCTTGATAGTTAGGAGGTGCTGATGGTGAGTAGCTGTTGTGCCAAATTTTGCAATCACTAAGGGAAGTTGTTATGACTGTTGTAACGGCCTTTTAAACCAGAGCCGTTAGATTGGAATTATCTCTGCCATTGAAGCTTGGCGCGAGGAGTTAAGTGGAGCACGTGACACTCACGCCAGGGGCAACGCTGTAATTTCGTCGTCTTCGTTTTCATATAAATTGCTGAGAAGCAGATTGCTAGAGGCAAGAAAGAAGATGATAACAGAACAAGTTGTTCTCTACAAATTTCTTTAATCTTGTAGCTCAACTCTTGTTGTTTCAATTTCCATTTACATTTCTGGTTATTGACATTTGATTACAGCTTTCATTTGGATTTTATCAATAGAAATTCCTCTCCAATTTCTCTATTCAATCAAGTGTTCGACCTATTGTCTGTTATTGATCTGCTGCTGAACGCTAGTTGTAACTAGCTTGATCGGCGACACAGATCTACCCCCGTCACGGATCGCCGCGACTTAACGTGACATACAGCTGTCTCCCCGGCGCGTCGGATTCTTATCTCACATGAAACCCTAGTTTCGTCCATCGCGACTCGCCGCCGCTGTCAGAGCTGTTGTGGGCGCCGCTGCTGCCGATTCGAGGTGTTTCCTTGGCGCGGAGCTCTCTCTCGCGTAGACCTTCGCGCCGCGTCGCTACCATTCCAGCCGATATCCCGCCCGCCTTCCCTGAGCATTTTGGGTGTTTGGCTACCGATGCCTCTCTTCCGATTGCCACCGGTCAGTGCTGTCGTCGTCGCCGCCGTCATTCGGTGCAGCCTCGGCCGAGGAATCTCCGACGAACCCCGGTCGCTTCGTCGCGAATATTGCCATAAGACTCCAGAAATACTGTTGGTGAGGTCGATTTTGGTTGAGTTTCCGAGGTGCTTTGTTATTTCATCGCGTGTCTCGGGTTCGTAGGAACCGAGGAACGCAGTGTATGTGATTCCCACGGTCCTCACCCTGGGATGTTATATGTTGTGCTTGATATATTTTGTATACTAGCATAACATTGTATTGATTACTAGCATGTTATTGGCGGGATATCTACTTGGATTGGTGTTATAGCATGTTTGCTGGAATAATACCTTAGTAGAGGTGGCATATAACTATAACATGTTTAGTTTGGATATCTAGATAGATGTGATACCTGTTCGTTTGTTGGTTGACACATGAGTTATATATATATGTTACCGGTATTCTCATTGCCTGAGTGAGTATAGGGACAGGGTTGTTAGGTTTATACTCTAGTAGGGATGAGTGCGTGGTAACATGATTACATACTTTGCA
Source organism: Xerophyta viscosa (assembly GCA_002076135.1). Classification (NCBI taxonomy): domain Eukaryota; kingdom Viridiplantae; phylum Streptophyta; class Magnoliopsida; order Pandanales; family Velloziaceae; genus Xerophyta; species Xerophyta viscosa. The sequence continues at coordinate 29,181 of MJHO01000401.1, read as the reverse complement.
CTACTTTGTGTAGTTGAGCGCCGCCTGCGTTCTAGTTATACATGTCGTAGGGTCGTTGACCTGGTCTTCTACTTAGAAGAGTATTAGGGCATGACTGCCGGATTAATACTCTTAGTAGGATCTGTTGTGCTTGGGACATATTTATTGTGGCACTTGTGTGTGTGCTTGACTCTACCTAGCGTGTGTGTGCGCCGCCTGCGCTGGTTATACCGCGGTAGAGGTGTTGTAACACTGAACTTAGGTTGTCCGCGTGACTAATCCTTCTCTAAGTCGGTGTGTGAGCGGATTGTACCGTTTGTGATAGTATGCTTGTATATGTTTCACATGGGTTTGAGACGGTTATTTTATGTGAATTTATAAGCTTGATTCATATATAACATGTTAGGTGTACATGTGATAATATATAGTGCTTGTAAATCGTTGATTGGATGTCTCGTATGTTTCCATGTGAAATTAGCATGCTATCTATGTTGTTAGCTATTGGGAAATGAGCATTAGGGTTTTTATGCTAGGACTATGCTCTGAGGTGGTTACAAATGTTATTTTATCATGGTTTTTACATTGCCGTATGTCATGCTTGTTGGACGGGTGTTCTAGACTGCATGTAATAGGAATGTCGGGAATGTTTATATAAATTTGTTGCAAGGACCCTCATGTTATGGAATATGTTTGCCTGCATGAATGATTATCGAGGTGTGTGATCCGGATGATATCATTGGCAAGAGTGCTTGTTTGATTACATACTTATGCTTGATCTACCTTGCGATGTATTTGAGTTGATTGCTCTAGATATACATGTGGTGGATGTATGGTAAGTGTTATGTGATAACACTTGGATGGATTACTCTATTTTACTATGTATGTGGTAGGAGTAATGTTGTTTGGCCATGTTTATGCTTGCTTGTTCTAATGTTCTGGTGGGTATGTGACTAGGTGATTCTTGCTATACCCTGGCAATAGAACGGGATGGGATGTATGCATATTAGTTCTATCTCGCTGAGTATGAGGTTGGGTACCATTGTTATACTCGTGATAGGTTGACTTGTGGATAAGAGAGCGGTGCTTGCTTTCTATGTTTTAGCATTTGATATAAGCTTTACATGTGTTGTCATGCTTGTAATGTGGTTGTGGCATGTGTAAATGAGTAGAATCATGTTAGGATTCACATGGATTTGTGATACTCATGGACTACATTGTTATATGCCGTTACATGGTTTTCAAGCATGGTTTATGTGGATTAGCATGTCGTTGTGAGGTATTTATACTATGGATAGTGTTTGAGTATGTTGACTTGGTAAATACTTTAGTAGAATGTTGTTCACTTGTATAACATGCTTGATTTGTTTTGTTCTACCTAGTGATGTATGGTTTTATAATATGTGTGGAAGGGCGAGGTTGATATGTTTGGCATTACGGATAGCTATGTGGGTTTTATTACCTTGGATAGGTGCGTGAGCGGACCTTGCTCTGGCGCACTTTAGTAAATATGGTAAGTGACATACGCTTGTGTGCCTAACAGGGATTATTTCTACCCGCTGAGTAAGTGAGCGGACCTGCCTTTGTGATATTTCTTGGTAGGTAGGTATTAAGATTAGAAGCAGTTTTAGTTATATGTTCATCTAGTAACGCGTTAGTCGAGTGGTTTTACCAACTAGGGTGGTGGTAATGATGAAGCCGATTACAACGTGAGTGTCTAATCATAATGAATGATGTCTCTATTGAGGCCGGTAGGTGTAGGGTGACTCACTCCTTGGGCAGAGTATCTCTTTACGCGACGCCGTGAGATCGCGCTATCATGGGTTTCGTGCATTTGGATAGTGCACTAGAGGCGGATACCAGACCTTGGTACTGGGTCAATTCGAGTATCTAAACTAAACATGAGAGAAACTAACTGGTTTGGTTAGTGATTTCATCCTAGCATATCCAAAGGTATCAATGGATATAAATTGATTTGGGAGGGTGGCGGATTCTTAGACATATTGACATGCGTAAGCCCTTGATTATGTTTATTAGCTAATGGTCTTTTAATGTGTTGTTGCCTTGGATGGCTTATGCTTTTTGCATGTGTATATGGATATATCCTATTGCTTTGTGCAATGTAGCTTATCGTTTGTTAGTTTGTATTCATGCTGTGCATGTTATGTGTACATCTATTGTTGGTATTAACTTGTTTGGCGTGCATGACAGATGTATGCGTGCAGGAGTTGTTTTGGCATGCAGAAAATGCATTGGTGTGCATGATTGTAATTTTACATACTGTATATACATAGATGGCGGTATTTTGGTTATGCATCAGGTTCTTGTTTTAGCTTATTGCTTGCTGATGTGATGCATGTTTGGTGTGTGACCGTAGCCTAGCCGGGTTGAGGAGTTGTTAGGGGTGGGTCCACGTCATTTGAGTATATTTTTATATACTCACGATGCTACCGTTTCCCCCTCAGATGTTTTGCGAAAGTTTTGTTGGTGATCGTGAGGAGTTTCGGGGTTTTTCTGAGGTTAGTTGGGGGAACAAAAAGTGTAAATTTAATTGTTTTTGTTGTGTATTTTACTTAACCTTTGTTAATTTATTATTGTGTTTTGGAAGTATTAGCTCATAACATCTTTCATTTGTGTATTCGCACAAAAAATTTCTGACCTCCTGTTTTTGGGGCGTCACAGTTTCCACGTAAAAAGTTGTTGTCCTTTTGTGTGAATGTTTGCAAACTCGTCTTAGCCTTTCCACCTTCGAACACTCGATACCTCGATCGTGTACGAGCTCGATCAATTGGAGTCGTCCGTTGAAATAAATCATCATGAAAGCATGACTTGCAAGAAGATTGCAAACAGAATGTTGTACGCTGCAACAAGCAAAGATCGCCAGCGATTAGAGGGAACCAACTTGCATGGCACACCGAATGCGAGACAAGTGAGCGCGATCAATCGAGTCCCTGAGCAACCACAACGATCTGTGCAACGCTCGCGAGGGGCAATGGAAGCTTGTTGACGGTCTCGTCGCTGCTACATGTGTGTAGAGAAGTGGAGTCGCCACCTAGATGTTTTAAGAAAATATATGAAACCTAATGGTTTTTTAGAAACTTAGATTCGTTTACATCGGTTACGAGTTATGAAAGCATCTAACGTCGTCCCTAAATGGATTGCCTTATCTTATGATTGTTAATTTGATATGGTTTATTAATTGTTATGTTTGATTTAATTTGTTTAATTTGAATGAGTTTTATGCTTTGCAGGAGAACCCTCCTGAAATGGTTGAGAAACCTCTTCCCAATTTGTTATTCTTTTTATTCTCGAAATTTTACAAATTGTTAATATAATAACATTTTACTGTAGAATCCTCCCCAATAAGTTATCCGAGTAGAAAAACCTCTTCTCAGTTCATATTTGAATTCTTTAACTTATTTTATAGTTTATATTTTAATAATATGCAGGAGAATTCCCTCGAGAAATTATCTAGACAAGAAACCTCGTCTGGTTTTATTTTACAATTTGTTAAGAAATTTTGACCGTACATATTGTAGCAAGGTTCTTGGCTTTTATATTTTTAAATATTATTTTTAGTTAAAATTATTTTAAATTAAAAAAGCGTAAAAAAATAATGGACAAAATATAAGAAATCACTAAGGCTTGGATATAACAGATTTATTTCCAATAAGATTTTTTTCCAAATTAATGTCTTGACTTAGTTGGTAGTCATAAAAATGATTTTAAGGAGAGAAAATACCAATAGGAGTTTCATGGGGATGATTGATTACTTACCAAGTAATGCCTATCCCCAATTTGGATGCCCCCTGGCTTTACAAATTTGCCAATTAATTCTTAAATTTAGCTCATTTCTCTTTGGAAATTCTCTTTTTCCTCTTTCAATAATATTGATCACGCCATAATTGTTAACATTCCGTATAATCAGTAAATATATCATTCAATTAGTTGAGCTATGAACAGTTAATGATTTGTTAGTAATTCGATAATTCAATTTATTCTTCAATCCATTATAATTTAATAATATCTTCTAGTCATTGATTTTAATTATTTGATTGAAGTGATTATGCTAATTTTTTTTTTTTTAAATTTGTTTAACGTGATTAAGATGCGGAGTAGGACGGCGAAGAGCATGACAACGAGCTAGAAGATGAAGAGGGAAGGGATTCGCCGTAGAAGCTCCACAAAGGCGGTGAGGGTGACGACAAAGTATGATCACGAAGATGATGACCGGTTAATGAAGGAGCTTCAAATAAGAGATGTTGGTCTGTAGAGTCAGCTATATTCCGACGCTATCACCGGGGCCGGGAGCAGGACTATCATGAAAATGATGGCTCTGATGATGATGTTGTTTAACATCATATTAGAATTAAGAAAGAGTGTTTTTATAGACGTGTTTGATTTTAGAATGTAGAAGAGTATGAAATGAAAAAAATACTAAATTCTCCTTCTCACTTGATCTTGGTAAAGAAATGGTTACGGTCTATATTATGAGTAACATAGTAAAAATATTACAAATAAAGGTATTGCTACAATTTAAAAGCATCTTAAATTCTATAATCTGCAACACTAACAATACATTTTCATTAACTTTTGAAAATAGTTAATAATTATTCTAATAACTACAAATGACAACACTACCATAGTGTTACAATTTTTAATAAATGGCAACACAATCGAAACATTATAATACAAATTGAATAACGGTTTAGAATGTTTAAATGTATGTTTAGCACACTTAATATTGAACAACTGTTTGTAAACATTCAATAGGTATGATTGGCATCAATTAATTAAATGTTGATGCATAATATATAAAAGCGGCTTAAAATTATTTCTGATTTCATAATTGGTAATACTATAGTTGTGTTGCAAATGAGACTTTAATTGTAGCCATAAGTCACTATCGCAACACTATAAACTGCTACCTTTATATACCACAACCATTACCAAATAGCCGTTTTTAGCAACATTATTCGAACCATTGCCCAAAAATCAATAAACCATTTCTTTAACTTTTTGTAACAGCGGCTACTATAACAAAGCATGAAACTGTTGCTAAAACTTTTTGTAACGGATTTTTGGGATTTAGCAATATTTTTCGTCTGTTACCGTAGGTGTAATTTCATGTAGTGATGGGGCAAATTTAAGAAGTTGATCCAAATATCAGCAACTTACATTGGAATAAAATTTTTGTACGAAAATTTTGGGAATGGTCAAAGAACAGCAGACACGGAAGACACTGGTGCACAATGTTTCTGTCGACAAAACAAAATGCATATCAACAACTGACGAGTTTACAAAATGGTGCAAGTCTTAACGAACAGATTATTTATGTGGCTTGCAGCAAGATCTTCTAAGGAAAATGGAATGTTATCTCAAGAACTATGTGTGCTCACAAAACGGATAACCGACAGATTTTCAATGATGATCTATCCCACAAATGTTTGTTTGAAAAAGAAAAATTGTTTTTACACAATACTCATTTCGAACATTTGACAAATGTCTTTCTTAAAGGTAGTGCGAACAAATACCACATTGTTACTTTTGTTCCACCAGGCAGGGTCAATATGTCATTGTCTCACACAGTGCTAGGGTCAAACTGTCATGTCTCCCAGGACAGGCGTAATCGGTCATGTCTCACCAGGGCAACGGTCAAAGAAAAACTGTCATGTCTCACCCAGGGACAGGCGTCCAATTTTCATGTTTCACTCATTGGCATGGGTCAATACTGTCATTTCTCACTCCAGGGCAGGGGTCAATCTGTCATTTCCACCCAGGACGTGGTCAAACTGTCATGTCTCTCAGGGCAGGGGTTAAACTGTCATGTCTCACCCAGGGCTATCTCACCCAGGGCAGGGGGTCAATCTGCCATGGTTCCCCAGACAGGGGTATCTGTCATCTCGCACCTAAGGGCAGGGTGTCAAAATTGTCATGGTCTCACCCCAGACTACGGGTAAACTCGTCAGTCTCACCACAGGGCAGGGGTGTCAACTGTCATGTCCCCCCTCCACCAGGGTAGTGTGGTTGAACTGTCATCGTCCACCCCATGACAGGAGGTTGGGCAGGGTTAAACTGTCATGTCAAGCCCTGCAGGTTAACTGTGCATGTCTCACCCAAGCATGGTTAAAGACTGTCACTTCTTCACCAGGTAGGAGGTCAAACGTCATAATCTCATTATCATCCCTTACCAGACAAAATGTGCAATCGTTATTATCTTAATCAATCATTTTTCAAAGATATTGTTAATAGAGGGGCACCTGTAGACACCCCATTTTGTCCGGATTATATTTCACAAAAAAAAATAAATTAAAAAAAAAATAAAAAAATCATCATAAAAAAATAAAATTAAAAAAAATAATAAAAGGAAATGTAGAAAAAAAGAATAAAAATGGAGTAGGAAACGACAATTTAAATAAATCACATTGGTTGCGTAACACAGAGCGGCGATCTCAGCAAATAGAATGGGTTTTATTAATGCTATATAACGGCGATTCAGAGTGATTTTAACATGGGACAAAACACAGAACATCATATTGGCCAATAACAACTCGCCACGTCATCTTTCAGATGCGCGTGATCCAAGATCGCGATCGTTTGTGGAGTTAAGTGAAAATCATAACGGACATCGGTTACAAATCAATGTATTTATACCAGTATTTATACACGTCTTAAATGGAAAAATTGAAAGGTGACTTGTATCAGTTACAATGATGGAAGCTTATTTAGACCCGTATTGAGGAAGGAAAGAGGGAGGCTGGAAACTACGGAAATACGTGAAAAAAAGGAAAATCTGGGGAAAAATACAAGGACAAAATTTAGAGAGAATAACAAATAGAGAGAGAGAGAGAGATTTAGAGAGAGAGAGAGAACACCGGTCGCTTCCGCCGCCGTTTGCCCTTGCTGCCGACGTCGCTGCCGGTAGTCTTTTGCGCCTCTGTCGCTCAGTCATTCCAACCGCCATCTCGACGTAATTGTACACCGAAGCCACCGTCGGCTGCCGCTTCACTCACAAATTTCAACTCCGATTCCAAGGTACACATTCTCAAAACCTTCTACGCATCGCATCTCTGCATATTAGAGAACTTATTTTCGACGCCTGTGGCTTTCATCCGGCGTCGACGCCACGCGCCGAAAATAAAAACAAAAATTTATTAAGAAATTTTGCACCACGGTATAACTTCCGTAGAATTGTCAAAAAAAGGTTTGGACACCGCCATTGAATCGGAATAGTCGAAACATCTTAGGAAACATGAACAAAAAAAAAAAAAAAAGAAAAAAAGACGTCGGCCGGTTGCACCCGGTCCACCCACGCGTCCGCGCCTGGGCGCGAGTCGTTTAGACTCGCGGGCCAGACCATTCTGGTCCGGCCCAAGCCCATATTCATTTTTAAGTTATTATTTAAGATAATTAATAAGTTAAACTAAATTTATCCAATTTCTGTAAAATTATTCAAATATAAATTTATTTATTTAGAAAATCATAGGAATAGGTAAATGACACGTGACTTACACATATTCTTGAAGAGATGGAACCATCTTCTCCGAAATAGATTTTATTGATGAGCTCAAGGAAAGCGATGGATATTGCTTCTTTCTCGATATTACGTGACATATTACCTATTTCTAATTGATTTTATTAATAAAATTAAAGTTAAAACATTATTTTTTTTATAAACAATTAACGAAGCGTAATTAGATATTTAAATAATTATATTGGGGATGAGATGAATATTGTTTCCCCTTTTAATAAAAAACGTTACATAAAATATTTTAAATACACAAACAGATCCGGTGGATACTGGTTCTCTAAACAACAAATATCGAACTCACACAAACAAGGACGAGATGGATATTTTTACTTTAAAATAAAATAATAATCGGGTGATGATGAGAAAACGGAAACGCGCTGAACCCTCCACAAAAAAATTAAAATTAATTTTGCTTAGACTTTATTTTTAATATTATCAAAAGCATGTATATTAGTACATCATAATTAAATATGCGCATATAAATAATAGAGATTTGTCTTGTTTTCAATTACAAGGATTAAGGGTCGGATGAACTTTAATCTTAGTTAAATAAGGAAAGTGATTGATATTACTTTTCTAATTTGTTTGGAATTTTTATTAAAGTCAAATCCATGCAAACTAGGAAAGCATAAATAGCAAGAAGATTGGATATCATCTTGGGAATTATAATTTTCTATTTGTGTGTATCCGTCCAATATGATAAAAGCAGTGAGCGTGGGATACCGAAGCTCTTTCATTCATATTGAATGGATAATTCAATCTAATATGCCACATTAGTTAACAAATAATGTCATGCATACAGTTATAATGTAATAAAAATTAATACTAATACTATAAGAGTACCGTCTTCCTCGAGGGGCGTTTTGGAAGGTACTGTCCTTCCCTCACACCGTACCGACAGCGCACACAAGTGGACTCAACGTAACCCTTATCCGTTTCCTGTTTCCATAAAAATTAGGTGCCCGACTCAACCTTCTTTTCCCTCATTCGAGGAGGATAGGTCCGTCAACATTTCTCTGCCCTAGAAAGGTCCAAACACCTCCCTTGGAACATAGATTTGAGTTTAAACTTGTGAATCCCATATTTGAGCCCTAGATCTCTTGCCCTCTAAAGAAAGATATATTGTGAGATTTGTATTTGGGGGTTTTTGATTTTTATTTGTGTGATCTTGTATCAAGTGGGTTGCTAGCTAACCAAGTGAAAAGCTAGAGAAGTGGGTCGCTAGCTAACCAAAGTAAAAGCTAGAGAATAGGGTTATCGCTTAACTGGCAAAAGTGAAGTGTACGGCTTGGTAGACGCCCGGAAGTCTATGACAACTAGTGGATTAGTTAAAGTACTCGGAGATAGAGTCAAGAGGTTGGACGTAGGTCTTGGGACCGAACCACTATAAACTCTCGGGGTCGTATTTCTAACGTGCTTTGCTTTTATTTATACTAGTTAGATTGCATATGTTTAAATTGTTTATATCATATATGCAACAGCCGAATACACTAAGTGGTAGCTTAGTTTGTACTTAATCTTGCAAATTTATTATCTTGCTAAGTATGCTTAATTGCTTAAAGAGCTAAAAGTTGCATAGATTGCCAAATTACCTTATTAGCTCTTAATTGTGTTATTACCCTAATTCACCGCCTCTTAGGGTGCCATAGACCCAACAATTGGTATCAGAGTTTGGGCTCTTGATTCGTCATAATAACCGTATAGAGAGTTTAAGATCCGAAGCCGCTACAAGTATCTTATGGCAAACTTCGGAGGGTGAAGAGTAATTTGGAGGCCGATCTTTATTTGACTCCTTCCTCCATGCAAGGAGATTATAAGGACTTAAAAGATTAAAATGAAAATATTCCATCAATCCGCAAGATATATGCTTGGAGGATTATCTTAGCAAATACTTCAATACCCTACATAACACCAGTGGTAGATGGTCAAGACGAGTTCTAAAGACGAATCGGAGTTCATCATAGTGAATCAAGAACTAGAGCTAAAAATGTTAAGCTATATTATATATGGCGCCATAATAAAGTGAATTAAACCGTAATTTCCTATCTATGAAAGCGCAAAAGGAAAATATAGGATTGTTTAGAAGTTGTTTTATGGGGAACTTCGGAGCTATAAGAAATCAAGGATTCCAATTTAATAATAGCTTCGAGAAGTTAAAGATGATCAAGGCCATCAGAAGAATGAGATGCATAAAAATTTCTTGGAAATCATCCACCCCTTGAAGAGCTTAGGAAAAACCTTTTTATTGTTGGAGCTTGTAAAGAAATTTATGAAGTTTGTAATTCCTCCCTACACCTCAAAGATAGATGCTATAGAAGAAGGGAGAGACTTCGACAAGCTCACATTGGACATCTTAGTGAGCAAGCTAATGAAGAAGGAAATAGAATTGAAGGAAGTTGATTAAGCACCAAAGGGTAAGAGCATGGCTTTGAAGGCTAAAACCAAATGTTTAACAAGTGAAGAGGACAATAATGAAGATGATATGGCCTTGATCACCCGACAATTCAAGAAAATGCTCAAAAAGAAGGAAGTGAAGAAGAAGATCAAAGAAGAAGAGAAGCACTTAGAGCGAGGAAGATGACATCATATGCTACAAATGCAAGAAACCGGGACACATTAAGCCGGATTGCCTGCTATACAAGAAATGAAAGAATAAGAAGAAGGCAATGGTGGCTACATGGAGTGATGAAGATGCATCATGAAGTTCCTCAAGTGACGGTGAAAAGATAGTCATTCGCTTCAATGGCTTTAGGAGATAGCGATGACGAGGTTATGTTCTTCAGTTCCTCTAGTTCTTCAAATGAAATTATCTATTCAAGAATTTCCATAAAGCATTTGGAAATTGGTAAGAAGAAGTTTATGATAAGTTAAGTGCACTATAACCAGAAGAATAAAGAAGAGTAATGTCCAAACTTCCTACCACCGATGATGAGCTAAATGCAAGTGTAGAAGCTTACTCCAAAAAAAAAGATGCCAGTACAAGATGAATTAGAAGGCCTAAAAGGTCAACTTGAGGATTGGCAAAATTTAAAAGTGACCTATCTACTTTGCACTAAAGTATATCAATTAAGCAAAGCAAATGAGCTATTGCAAAGTGAGTGCTTAGTATTAAAGAAATACAATATTGATCTAAGCAAATCACTTTCCAAGGTGTCTTTGGAAAAGAAACATGTTAACACTATGCCACCTACACAAAGAAATACTCAAAAGAATAGTGTTAAATATGTTCAAAGTATAGTATAGCTCATCGTCCTAAAAATTCTCAAATCATTTGCTATTATTGTAAAGTATTAGGACACATAGCTCATGGCTGCTCATATAGAAAACGAAATTCAAAACTAGATGGGCACCAAAGTGCATGAAGACTAACACAATTGGACCCAAGGCAACTTGGGTACCAAAAGCAAAGAATTGATCATTTGGTGTAGCTGCCTTGAAGTGAAGCTCAAAGGTCAAATCTTACATATTCAAGGCCTATGTATAAGGTTTGAGTTATACAAACCTATATTTCTTCTTCTCACATGTTTATTACTATGTTGAAAGCATATAGATTTACTTGAAATGCCTTAAGTATGCTTAAATGTATAGGGTGAATATTATATAGAGTTTATAATGTCAAGTATGCATATAAGCACTTAACATGTAAATTCTTGAAAAAATATGCATAAATTATTTTTGAAAGGAGGAGACATGTGTACTTATCCTATTTGGACATGCATGAACGCATAAAGTGTGATTTTGATGAATAGACTAGAACATGACCCTATAGGTTCCTATTTTTCTAAATATCTTGACTTGGGTCAAAATCTTTTGCAAAATTATGCTATTTTTACCCAAAAAAAAGGAGGAGACACATGTATTTTAGGTGTACAAACATGTTGGAAATATTTTTACATTTTTCTGAAATTTATTTGCATTTTCAAACCCAAATGAATTCATTTTTGAAAATTTTTTGGACTGAATTCGTCGCCGAGGAAGAACCAAGGTTGCGTCAAGGTCCGAGAAATTGTTGAAGAAATGTGAGTATGGTTTTACTCTCATCTCGGATGGTTGTGTTTAAACTTGATTTTTATGTATTGCAACCATATTTTAAATATAGAGCAACTAGCATATGCTTATATATACTTATGATATAGTGCTTGAATTTTAGAATATAAGTTTATGGATTAAATAGTTATCTAAAATATATTTGAACTTTTAAAGAAAAACATTATGCATGACTTGAAGTATGTTGCAATATCTATGCCAAATGCATATTTAAGGGGGAGATTATTTGTTAATCATAGTTTTATTTGGTATACTTTTTTGATGTGACAAAAAGGGGGAGAATGAGCTTGATTTGTAATAATCTTAGTTTTTATACACTTTTACATTGTTATGTAACTAATGAAGCTAAAGTTTTGTCATCATCAAAAAGGGAGAGATTGTTGGCCCTAATGTGATTTTGATGATAACAAAACAATTAGCAAAAGTGTACTAATAAGTTTGTTTCCAGATTTAATGATGTAGCGCTCCTAGCTCAATATATCGAGCAAAGGACCGAAAATGCGGAAATCACATCTCGGCGTCACCAACTTAAAGGAATAAACGTGACGGAGCTAAACAAGCTAGCAGAAGATGATAAGAGTGCAAAACTCATTGGTCGCACGACAGAAAACTCAAGAAAGAATTTACGAAGACGGTAGCCGCAACCAAGCTCTAAGAAAATTAATGTTATTTTTATTTTATGAGCGCGTTTTGTATTCTCTAGTGCTAAATATATAGATTTGGAGTTAAGCTCAAAGTTTGGAGTGATTTAGAGACTGAAATAAAAAATTATATAATCTCTAAATCAATGCAAACCCGAGAGGATTTCCGGTCGACCAGTCATTTTGACGGCTTTTTTGAAATGCACAAACTAATAAGTTCGGTCGACCGATAATTCACAGAAATAGCCATTGGGAAAGCAAAAATATAAATAGGTGGATTGAATTGTTTCGGCCATCAACTAATCCGTTGCATTTGCAAAATATTTTTCTGCCCTCTAGAGAGGTTCTACACCACGTGTGAAGATTTGTATTTGGGGGGGGTTTTTTATTTTTATTTGTGTGATGTTGTATCAAGTGGGTTGATAGCTAACCAAGTGAAAAGCTAGAGAAGTAAGTTGCTAGCTAACCAAAGCAAAAGCTAGAGAATAAGGTTATCGCTTAACCGGCAAAAGCAAAGTGTACGGCTTGGTAGACGCCCGGAATTCTGCGACAACTAGTGGATTAGTTGAAGCCCTCGGAGATAGAGGCAAGAGAGTGGACGTAGATCTTGGGACCGAACCACTATAAACTCTCGGTGTCGTTTTTCTCATCTTGCCTTACTTTTACTTATACTAGTTAGATTGCATATAATTAAAATTGTTTATATCATATATGCAATAGCCGAATACACTAAGTGGCAGCTTAGCTTGTACTTAATCTTACAAATTCATTATCTTGTGTGCTTAATTGCTTAAAGAGCTAAGAATTGCATAGATTGTCAAATTACCTTATTAGCTCTTATTGTCTTATTACCCTAATTCACGCCCTCTTAGGGTGCTATAGACCCAACATCCTTGAAGGAGAAAAAGTCGTTGAAGCTAGTTGCGACTCAAGCTCGGAACCTCTTCAAATTTGGGTAAGAAGCTCTTCAGTACGGCTAGGGTTTCTTTCCCCATAAAAACAAGATGGCTAAGAGATTAATTCTTCTAGATATTTGCTAAGTATTTCGGCCAAATTCAACCCTTAGGGCTGGCCACTTATTGGCATGATTAGGTTAGAAGATATAGTTAAGATGATAAAATGTCTCGAGATCTATACAGCCCTCGGGTTAGAAAGATAATAGAAAACCCCAAGTTTTGTACAGCCCTCGGGGAGAAAAGTATCCCAAAGTCCGTGCAGCCTTTGGGAAGGAAAAGATGCCCCGAGTTCCGTAGAGCCCTCGGGGTAGAGGATTACGCGAACTACGCCTCGTGAAAAGTGTACAAGAACTATGCCTCGTGATAGAAGAATACGTGAACTACGCTTCATGAGAAAGTTATGAGAGCTACGCATCGTGAGAAGTGTACGAGAACTACACCTTGTGAGAGTGAAACGAGAACTACGCCTCGTAAGAAGATATGAGAACTATGCCTCGTGAGAAGTGTACGAGAACTATGTCTCGTAAGAAAGTTATGAGAACTACGCCCCGTGATAGGAAAATACGAGAACTACGCCTCGTGAGAACGTTACAAAGAATACGCCTTGTGAGAAGTATACAAGAACTACACCTCGTGATAGAAGAATACGAGAACTACACATCGTGAGAAAGTTACAAGAACTACGCCTCGTGAGAAGGATACGAGAACTACGCCTCGTGAGAAGGGTACGAGAACTACGTCTCATGAGAAGGTTACGATAACTATGCCTCGCATTGAATAACCAAGATTGTTGATGTTGTCAACAATTTCTCGAAGAGTTTCATGTTAAGAAGACATGCTATAAAAGTCAAAATATTGTTTGAAGTTTCAATTGAAATCATTGCTTCATGGTCAAATATTTTCAAAACTTTTTATGAATGATTTTGTGCAAATATGCTGTGTGTGAGTGTTTGATATTTTATGCTGTTTTTGCATCCTTTGTGTAACCTGATGAACTCCAGGCGTTAAGTATTGGCTTCTCACAAACGTATTATAAGAAAATTTTGCACCAGTTTAGATCATTGGTATGATTTGTCGGAGTCTTGATTGCCTTTTTTTTCATAACGTTTGCTTCAAAAGAGGTTTTATCTTTATGCTTCTTGATTTCCTTTGCTAGAAGACACTGTTATCTTTACCATCCCAAAATTGTCCCGATTTGCGCTAGCTCCTCGGTTACAATGATATTTTCTACGTGTTTCTTTGCTTGCCACTTGTATGCTCCTGTATTCGATTTGATCTGCATGATTTCTAAAAAATGCCCCAGTTTGCATTCCATTTTGATTTTTTATTTTCTTCCAAGCAAGTCATACCGAACTTTTATTTAGTTCATAACTTGTCATGGTCAAAAAAATCTTAAGGTTTGATTCCCTAAATTTGAACTATGCAACTTTTGAGTGAATCTCATCTCATTTCATAAAAAAATTGTCCATGTTTAGGACTTGGCTTAGTGGAGCTTGTGGATCGATGGATTTATTTGGAAAATGGAGCTAGTGAGAGTTTTTGCTGTGGACATTGTGAAGATGAAAATGATACATACGAGTTCTGTCAACTATAAATTTATTTGAATGCATGTTCTTCGTTTAACAAAATAAATAAGAAAGTTTGCAACTTGACATGCCCTAGCTAGTTTTGCCTAGCTGTCTTTTCAGGTTTTCAGCCTAGCGGGCTTAATTTTTTTTCCTTTTTTTTTATTACATCTTGTCTTAAGATTATTTATCTTTGACGCGAAACCGCAAATTGATGAATGGCACCCAGTTACTCAATAAGACATATATTTAAGTTGCTTTGCATGCTTATGCCAAAGTAGCTATTTGACATAAAAGGAAACATGGGGCTCATTAATACTTCTAGTTTGTAAGCAGCGGAGTTTGCTTTCTTTTTCTTTTTCTTTTTTTTGTCTTTTTTTTGTAATAAATTACCCGTTGCTTCTTTTTTATTGAGTTAACAGAGAGTATGCATTGTTATATACATTTTTCAGAACTTATATAATGATAGAGGAACTGATCGCAAGTGAAAGTTCATGATAAGTAGAGAAAATAGGACAAATTTATGACTAAACAAAATTTATCCGAAGTTGCATCACAAAATATTTTTCCCAATTAGAGTGGTCTATTAAAAAGATAAAATATAACACCAGAAGAAAGTTTAAACACATACAGCAACCAGAAATAAAATAAACATTTTCCTATCATGACTTGGAGAAAGCAAATAATTTGTCAAACTGACAGGCAAACATGGGGCGTCAATCTTCTTTCTTAGTTGTTTGCTCATTTCTTTATCATCCATTAATTCATAGTCATGATGTATCGAACGGAACAAACATGAGCTTCATTTTGTGAAAGTTGTTTTGACCGTCTTGCAGAAGAATTTGTGTTAGTGACGTGTGTGTGGTATACATAAGCCATTTAAAAGAATGTCAACTTTCAATTGAATTTTTTACAGGGTATTAAGTTGAGAAAATTTTCAAAGAAAATCCAACAAGTTTATGAACAATCATTTATTTTTCTTTTGAAATAAAGAATGATTTTTGAAAAAAAATGTGCGAAAAGAAATTCAAAACACTTTTTTTGAAAATAAAAAAGACAATTGGCTTTTGAAAGAAGTGCGAAAACTTCTTTTTATGTTAGCGTATTCAGAAGTCAACTGTACAAAGAAAGCTCAAAATCTTATTCTGCATGCTCGTCTTATTTATGTATATCACTATATGAGGATATGCAATCTTTAGTTTTCCTAAATTGACTGGTTTCTAATAACCGGTTATTGCTGATTTGCCACAGGTTTTCAATATACATAGTATGTTAGTTCTGATACTATCCAGATAACATATAAGTTATGCTAAATGTTGGGTTTTACGACTACCCGAACGTATTGCACACGAGCTTCGATATTATCCCAAGAGCTAAGGCGTGGCGACCATGAGGTTATGGTGTAATTGCCAGTGAATATGATATGCAACTTAACTTGCAATGTAATATCCTAATTCTTGTAAATATAATACAACGAAAAATTATGCAACAATAAAAGATCATCTTAATAAGAAATAAATATGCAACAATATAAATGATTATATCATATATAATGAATAGTCCCCCAATTTAGAAAATTTAAGTACTTAATTTTACGAGCTTTGGACGTCTCTCTAATGGTTGTTGTCATCTGTTTGACGACCTTTCTCGCGCCGAGGCAGGTAAAGAAAATATCTTGGAGTCGCCACCTAATTTTTAAAAAAAATTAGGAAACTGGGATAAGACATGTTGAGATTCTTGGGTTCGTTGTCGGTTACGTGTGGAAAAAATGGAACACCCTGACAGCTCTCCTCATAAGAGGATACTCTCAATTAAATAGTTTATATTTTAAAATTGAGGATTTATTATTTTATATACAAGATGATTTAATTACAGCTACTGTATGTATGTGATAATGCTAGAAAATTGAAAAAAATAAATGTTATTGACTCAGCATGTTTATACATTATTCTTATCGTCATTTAATGTTTTGTATTTGAAAATATTTTGGAGATAAGTAGAGTTCGAATAAACCCTATATCATCAAAATCTTCATTTTTGGATAATTTTTTAACTTTTTAGTAGGGTGTTGTTGTAGAATTACGGTGGTAACCGCCTCACTCTAACCAAAAGGTTTGATTAGATCTTATGAATTTATTAATTTTATTAATTTTATGTTTTAAAAATTTATAAGGTGTAGGGATCTGTTAACCGCCTCACTCTAACCTTATTTTTTGTAATATTTTGATATTTTAAGTCCTCTTTATTAATAAGAATATAGTCAAAATTGATTAATCGTGAAATTATAGCTTAAAAACCCAATTTAAAGTGATTAATATTTATTAAAACTTAGATTTGGGTTCACTATGGGTTCTTAGGGCTTAAAATGGCTCAGTCATAATTGAAATGGGTCAGTCAGAATTGCAAATGGCTTGGTCCGAACGAACTTGGCTTGACCCGAACACAAACTGAATCGGCTGAATTGAATCTGGGCTCGGTCAAATGCAATTTGGCTCGGCCGCTATCGAGCCCAAATGGAAATGGCTCGGCCGAGCGCGTTCACGGTGCGACCCATGCGCTCGCGGGTGCACGGGTTGTCGGGAGAAGATCCGACCCGTTTTGGGTTGTCTTCTTCGCTCGCCTCAGCTTTTTTTTTTTTTTATTTTTTTTTTTTTTTCATTAAATCCGATCGTGCGGCTGCAGTCCGTTCACTGTCGACGACCACCGGAAGGTCACCCCAAGGGTTTTCAACCGTGCTGAGTTCAACGGCGAGGTCAAAATCGTGTTTTGGCGCTTCTGTTAGGTGTTATGGGATATGCAAATTTCGGGAATAATTTGACCGACATTTTTCGGTCGCCGCCGGCAGTGTTCTAGTTCAGGAGGACCACCAAACCATAGTCTCTAGAGGTCGTAGAGCATGTTTCTAACGTCAAAAATAAGCTTGGACATACCTATATGTCGTTGTGTGGTTATTTCGGTCGGCGAGCTTCGGCTCCGGTGGCAGCACAAGGCATTCCGGCATAGCTCAACGATGTAGCAGAGGCCTTAGTGATGGCAGCCGGACTGTGGTGAAGGTGTTTAGTGAACTATCTCGGCCTTAAGCTTTTTAATTTCTTCCACGCTGGAATTTCTCTCTCACTCTTGCCGTCTATTTTCTCTCTCCGTCCTCTTCGTCGGCCGGAGTTATAGGTTGGGGGGAGGGGGGTGATGGCGGCGATTACGCGAAGGCGAGGACTAGGTGACATGGGGTCATGAGCGCTGGCGGCGGCCGACATTTTTTGAATTTTGTTATATTACGTGAAAAATCCACTTGTTTACTAAATGGCAAAAAGGGCCTCCAAATGATTTTGCGAAACTTAATCTTGCATTTTTAATTTGCGGAACTGGTCCCTCTTGTATGAATTTTGGTCGTCGCAAAAATTTGTTATTCGTGCGCAGCCCAGTTAGAGTTTTAAGCAATCTTATACATCTAAATTGTCTCAAATTATGCCAAAATAAATTTAATCATGTGAATCGAGATTTTAAACTTAATCGAGTTTATCAAGTAAAATCGGGGATAGCCTGAACAAAATGGGTGTCTACGGGGTAGTTTGTATTATTTTGAAGCATGTATCTTTTTGTAATGCAAGTGTTAGATCACTTGACTGACCGTTAGTTGTGGAGTTTTTGTAATTTTAATCCTTGTCATTGACAAGTAACTCTTGTAATCAATTATCAATGCAATGGCAGTTATCAAGTTATATCAATATATGTATGCTATAATATTGTTGAGATACTGTAGATGCAACTCTTTCATTGTAAAAGCAGATACTCTGATTAGGCAAACATAGAATAATTCAGAAATAAACATTAACATATAACATGGTTGCATAATAAATAAAACATTAATATCAGATTAGTACCAAGACACATGTTTACACAATAGTTCTGTAATCTTCATACAAAAATAGACCTATAATTGGTCTCTAACACAAGATGATTGTTCCTTACTTGGCTGAGTTTGTTAAATACAAAATACCTATAATTGGCTGCTTCATACAAAAGATATACTGACTGCTAACACAGACAAGAATTCAGCCTGTTAGCCCTGATTGTCCTGACTTGGTTGAGCTCCGGTGCTTCCTTGACTTGGCAATATTGTGTGTCTATGGCTAGACTGTAACAAATATATTGTAAAAGTTAGATTAGAACACAAGTACTCATACTCAGATAAGAATGCAAATGAAATACACTTACGGTCCTAATCCATACTCTCGAGTCTCCCATCATGATTTTCTTACTAAAGCCGCTAGTCCCTAATGCCTGTGAACTCTGTAAAGAGTTACATATTAGATGGGGTGAAGTGTGTATTTGGTAACATGTATTATAAGCTTACAGTTGGTAGGAAGTTATGTGCATATTTTGCTTGGAGATTTCTGATGTACTCATCAGCTGGACTAGGAGCAATCTGCGTCACCTCATTCTGATTAGCTTGTGTTCTGTTCTACCTCTTAACATGATTACTAGCTCTCTGCGAAGAAACCTTTTGCTTCCCCTTTCTCTTCGGATGCCCCTGTATAATAGCATTCTTGACATTGTTAACTCAACTAATATGACAAGTGATCTTACAGTTGAGTCTTTAGCACCAGGAGCATCCTTGTAAGCTGCTGCTGGAGGTTTCTTGCATCCCTTTTTATTGTGACCATAAGCAAGACAATTGCTACATCTCAAAGTCTTACAAACTCTTGTCAGCCTTGTTCTTCTACTCTGAAGTGCCATATATAATCTTAGGTGATTATGCAGCTCATTTCTCCCCTCTACCCTAGGTCTCCCGGTTAACTTTAATTTCTGGTGGCTTGATTTGCTTTTTTTTGTTCTCAACCAGTTGGGCCTCCCATCAATAGGTTAGACAACATGACTATAGATCTTTGTATGTCTCAATAAGGTACCAATCATCCACATGTTGGTTAGGTTTTTGTCTTTTAGAAAGCAAAACTACCACCCTATGTTCGCATGGGATTCCACTAATATCCCACTTCCTACATGTGCAGGAATGTTCATATGGAATAAACACATAGTCACAACACTCATATCCACCTGTAACTTGATAGCTTGGCCCATCGGAGGGAATTGTTCTAAATTTGTAAGATTTCTTCACCATGTCATCTAACTTTAACCTTGTCTTAGGGCATATTGGCCCCTTCTACTTCTCCATCCTTTGTCTTTTGTCATCTATCCTTGTCATGATCAACCTTCTTATATCATCCATCATGGTCAAGATTGGCTCCCTCATAGGCTCCAGAATAATCCTATTTCATGCTTTAGACAAGTGATTTGTAACCATGTCAGACTTGGTGTATGGGAGAAGAAAGCTCTTGACCAATGAACTGGTGGGCTTTCCATCAATCATCTGTGGCCATCTTTAATTAATCTAAGCATTTTCATCCATAATCTTATCATACTGAGCAGGTGTTGTTGCCTTTGAAATCTTCCAAAGCTGCTTCTTCAGTAGGTCTCCTTTATAATCTATCCTGAAATTGTCATATAAATGCTTCACTCAGAATCTGATCAGTGCATTTGGAAACATCCTAGAGAGTACAGGAACGAAACCCTGGATGAATGAAAGATGCAAAATCAATATATCATGAACTGAATGAGATATAATTTAAGAAACTGTGATAATGGTACTAACCTTCTGTTTATCAAAAATAAAGCAAAACATACAAGAATCAGTATCAATCGCTAAGTCTTTTGCCAAAAGATCCAGAAACCAGCCCCATGAATTAGAATTATCAAATTCAACCGCTGCATTGGCGAATGGATAAATGCTATTATCAGCATCCACACTTACTGTTGATGGTATTGTCCCCCGTACATTCCTTTTAAGAAGCAACCAATCAAGGAATATTATTGGCCTGCAGAATTCAAAACCGTTCTTACAGGCCTATATGCACACATAAAACCTTTTAAAAGTCAGTCTAGGGATCCTTTGTTTGTCCTAAGAAGTTCAATTGCATAATCATGCAATAATCCATATTGCTCAGCTTCATTTTCCATCACATGTAAAGCATGAAACCTAGCCCTTCGTGCTTTTATTCTGGTAATTCTTTGCATGAAATCTTTGTTAACTTCATGAATAAGGCCTTGTAAGCTCCAATGAGGATCTGATCTAAACCAATATCCATAGTACTCACCTATTTTCTTAAATGTAAGATTTGGATTCTCTTTCTCAGTTGAGAAACTATGAACATTAGTCATACTTTCACCACACAATTTGGTTGGTTACCCTTGATGCTTCCGTATAGTCTCCAGTCATAGCCTTCAGTACAGACAGCTAGAACCCTATGATTATCATTTATCTTCATCCTGATAGGGAACCTTTCCTGATTGAATACTCCTTAATACTGTCCTAAATTCTTGTATACTTCCCCAAATTTTGCCAACTTTGAAGTTAGGATTGCTATAGTCACCTTTACATGCAATGCAGTGCATGTTGTCTGACTTCTTCTCTTCTTCTCAAGGACTTGTCTACTAGTTTTACCAGTATTGCTATCTAAACTCTCTCCATCTAAGCTATGCAACGCATCCTCATCTTCATAATATGAGCACGAGTATTCTGCAACTCCTCTGACTTCACCTTCTATGGACATCCTTCATTTGGTAGAGTGTTGACGACCTTCCTCCGGAGAGAAAAAATAGTTGGAGTCGCCACCTAGATATTTATGGAAAATCTAGAAACCGGAATAAGGCACATTGAGATTCCAAGGCTCGTTCGTCGTTTACGTGTGGGAAAGACGGAACACCCCTACAGCGCTCCTCAAAAGAAGGTACTCTATAAGTGATTATACATAATTTTGGATTTATTTTTGCACGAATTTTGTTATGTATAGATATATCATTTTTATTTACCAAATACGTAAAAAGAGAATAAGTGTACACCTATTTCTCATTTTAGTATTTGATAAATACATTTAAATAATAGAATTTACGATATTGGACCAGCATACACCGATCTTATGTTCATACTTTTTATTATTTAAATGGGATTTGTCTTTCTCTAATACGTATAATAGATGTGAAAAATAGTATACACCACTTCTTTATAGCTACTATTCATATGTGAATTTCTCGTTCATATAAAATAAGAAAAATGAGACAGCGGTATACACCGCTGTTCTAATCCTTAATTTATATGACCGAGTGAGACTAATCTTAAATAACGATATATTTATAGACATTATTTAGTAAATGAATAAATAAACGTACTATTCGTGTGTTGTGTGTGCTTAGCGTCGGAGGAGTGCAAGTTAATGTGATGAAAATATTATTTTATTACTGTTGGGCTCAGCGCGTTTCTATTTCCTCTTCATCGCCCAAAAAGTTAGTTTTTTTTTTTTGAAAATAATTAGAAATATAAATATACATCTCTAATTTCTAATAATAAATTGAGTTATAAGTATACACTATAACTCATTTTATTAACAAAAAAATACTTTTTTGGTGAGGATTTGTGTTTAAAAAAACATTTAAAAGAATGCATGATGAAGATACACCTCCATGATTACAGTACACACCTATAATCCATCAAAATTGATTTAAAACGAATTTAAACGAATTTGGGCCTTAATTGGGCTTGACCGGACCGACTTAGTCCAGGCCCAAACCGAAATTTGCTCGGAACAGACCCGCGCGAGCTTAGTCACGCGCGATCAGGCGCGCGTGGGCGCTCCCGTGCGTCGTTAACCGACGCGCGCACGGTTTTAAACGAATTGGGCAAGCAGGTTGCGGATGCGGGTTTCGGGCGCATATCCAACCGTTTTGGATCGTCTTCAACCCGCTTCAACTATTTTTTTTTTTTGTTTTGATTTTTTAGCGATGCCGTCGCCAGCGTCGTTCCGCCGCCGACGACCGTCCTGAGCTCACTCGGGGGTTTTCGGCCATCCCCGACTTACTGGAGACGTCAAAAATTGGATTAGAAGCTTCATTTAATGAGTTTTCTGAGTGCGAAGTTTCGGCCGATTTCGACAGCGGTGATCATTTTCCATCGAGAGGGTTGTTCCTAAGGTTATCAAGGGTCATGGATTCAATGGTGATGTCTAAATTGGAATTCGACGTGTATTCGTGGAGATATCCATGGGTACAATTTCGGTTTTAAAAAATGTTTAAATCGTTTCGCCGCTGTGACTCGCCGGCGGCGAAGCCATGACAGCGACGTGTGAATCTAGTAAAAGGTAAGACGATTTTGAGAGGGTTACCTCAAGATTTGGACGTGGATTGAGTTGTTGGTGGTTTGGACATTTTGGATGTGTTCGGCCGGAGCTCGGTGCGGTGGCGGAGGTTCCTATCGGCGGCGGCGTTGTTGTCACCGGATTCTGGAGATGTCGTTGTGGATGTTTATTCCGGCGGAGGTGTATGTGTGTGTGTGTGGATGTGAATTCGTCGGTGTTCCTCTCTCTCTTACCGATCTCTCTCTCTCTCTCTCTCTCTACTGCCTCTCTCTCTACTCCCTCTCTCTCTCTTCCCTCCAAAAAAAACCCCTCTATTCTCTCTCATTTCCTCTATTTATAGAGGATTCTGCCGGTTTTGAGATCCTAAAAAATGGATCTTAGACCCCCACTTGCCTGTATTTCATAATAAATCTTTCACTTACAGATTTGGCAAAAGCAGACCCTTTAATATTTTGCAAACTCAAGTCCACTATTTTGATTATTGGCATAATTAGACCCTCTATATGTAAGATTTTGATTTTTACGATTAAATACTTTTTGCATATGACTTGTATGAATACTCACTTTGATTAAACGTGTCCGATTTAAACTAAATTACATTGGAATTGACTTTATCGAGTTAAATTGTTTTTATTGGCTAATAGATTTAATCGAGTTGATTAAATTCGATCGAGCAACAATGGACCTCAATTTGTGCCAAATGCTAATTGGGCCTTTTAAGCACTTAATTGCATCCGAATTAGACTCACAATCAAACCTAATTTGGGCCTAACTAGGTTAGGTCGAATTAAAAGTATGCCTTTCGGGTCCAATTAGATGCATTTTCGTTTAGTAAATCGGCAGCCCGGACAAAATGGGGTGTCGTCATATAGCATATTCCTTATCAGAGGGTAACTCATCAGTAAATTCATCAGTTGCTTTCCCTTCATCTAAACGTCATCCAGATTGTAGTCACTATCACTTTCACTTTCACTTTCAACTTCACCTTGAATTTGCTCTTCCACAACTTCAGTATAATGTACATCTATTGAAGCAAATTCATCAGTTGTTTGCTCGTCATCTAATCTACATCTAGGATTGTAATCCCTATCACTTTCACCTTCAACTTCAGCATGAATTTGTTTCTCAGTAGCTTCAGTATCATTAATATGTTGAAGCATCACCAGGAATATAGTTTGTATCACTGGTTTGGTAACCTTCAACTTCATTTCTAATTTGTTCCTGTGCAACCTCAGTTGCATATAATCTTCATCAGAAAAGCCTTCACACATATTTCCTACACTTTGTTGATGATCCACTTGGAAAACATCTACAGACTTAAATTCATCACGGTGTCTGACCATATTATATGCACCCTTGTCAATCTCACAGAAAATTTAGCCATCCGTAGGGTGCTTCCAATACTATTTTAACTACAAACCACGGCCTTTGATGGCCCCATTCTTTCTAGAATAGCTAGTCAATAAGTAGATATAAATCCTTACATTTTACGTTGTCGCGTCCCGCGCCCCCGGGGCGAGGCCGCGACTGGAAAGGAAAAGGGAAAACATCGGGCTATCGCCGGGAGCCCAAATAAGCAGTAGAGACAGCGAGCTTCCGCGGACCAAGCATTAAACAATTTAGGGCTTTTTAAAACGAGTTTTGAACACGTTTAGGAAATTATTTATAAACCTGCTTAAGCGCTTGAGCGGTCTGGACTTTCGAGCCCGGGTGCCGTTCACGAGGGGTAACTCACCGAGGTCCGGCAAGTTTGCTATAGATCCTAGAGTCTCAAATCTCCTCCATGATAACTAAGAAAATCCATAGTCAATCTTAGGTCCGAACGTACAACATGATTTTTTACGGAAAATTACCCACAATTTGTAAATTCCAGCTCAATTCTGTATTTTTTTACAAGACATTTGGAAAGGCCACATACCCTAGATATTAGCCATAAACCCAAATAAACACCACAAAAACTTAAATCATTTTGAAATTCTTACTTCCAGAGGCCTATTATCGGCTCACCGGTCCACATTATCGTCGACCCGCATAGTTCTTACGAACCAGCGGTAAAGTAAATTTAAATTATCGGTCGACCGCGGAACATATCGGTCGACCGAAAATAGCAGAAACTGTGGGAACAGATTTGCATTGGCTCACTTCTCGCGGCTCGTCGAATTTCGTGATTCCCACTGGCCTGTGACGAAGAACCACCGTTGCGCCCTACGTTGTATCTACTATAGAGCTACCATCGCACGTGCTCTCACTCTCCAAATACTTACGAACACAAGAGTTGTGCTAAATCATCTTAACGACAAATCCGGACAATGTAGTATCAAGGGTCATTTTAACACCAAAATCATTCACATCATCAACTTACTTGGTGAAAAGTGTTTTCACCTCTAGATATACACATGGTAAGAAGCAAAAGAAGCAAGCATGGAATCAAATACACTTTGTATTGAAATCGCGTATTTTAGATAAAACCATTTGTTTATACGCAGGATACTTTTAAAATTAAACTCGAACAATTCGGAGTTTACCCTTTTAAAAGCATTCCAAAATACAATAGTACACTATGAGGTTAATGCTTCGCTTACTCCATACAATCATACTATTACACATGTGGGCTATATACATTTTAGGTGAGAAACTACACCTTTAAGCCCATCAAAAGCTAACCTTCGTAACGTATACCCAAAGATTTGCTCATAGCGATCCGCTAGCGAAGCTCTTTTCCTTCCGCGACGGATCTGAAAAAAGGCAACACAGAGCGTGAGTCACAAAAGACTCAGCGAACGTGCCCATTTTGCTCCACTTCTAAGAACCCAATGCGACACCACAAACACACAATTAAAAGTAATCACACACATAGATGCAATCATCAAATCGACAACGCCAACCAGATTCTTGGAATCATGCAAGGGTACACCCAACTACGACCAATTTGCATTACTTTTTATTAAGTCAGCGTGTCTCACTACCCCACGATCAGTCAGCCTCTCATATTTTCGTTCTGGTAGGGACCCACACTAGAGCTGCTCGCCGAGGCTGAGGGACCTTAAACTGGCATCGCAATCCGAGAAGTCTCTCAAGCGACTCTATCCGCCACGCTACCAAGGTCCATGGATACGCGTGCTGTCCGGGGCTTCCATGCGACACAGAACGCCTACATGTGATGGGGTGAGCCCCACGCCCAAAATGTGGGCCTACTCGACTCTTAACGCGTCATTCAACCGGCAGCCTCGCACTCGCAGCCGCCGCCCGGGCCAATGAGCGACTCCAAATCGCTTCACCGACCTTCCTAGGGCATCACTCATTAATCTGTGCTTATGTTTCTAATTGTACAAGTGTTTCCTATCCCTGAAACCCTAGCCCTCCTGGTTCCTTTCAACCGTTCTAGGCTACGCTAAACTCGAGTTCACGACCCAATTTCAAACATCACAAGGTGCTCCTAGGCGCACACCAAGCCTTCGAGTGTCACAAAGGTACTTTACCCCACTTGTTTTCACAACTCAAAACAGACAAGGCATCCGCTTTGGATTAAGCCTAGGTCTCACATATTGAATGTCTCTAGTCCTTTACTCTACATTCGCGCATATCGTATTGTCACATTCATTTAGCATGAACATTAACATCACACTGTACAACACCAATGTTCACAACATTGGCCTACATCATGCCATACTTATTCATGAGTATCATTACAATGCGTAGCATACCTCACATATGAGCATCATCATTACATATAAACTGATCTCATAACATCAACAATCAACATCATAGTTTACACCACACAAAACATGCTAGCATACATTGCATACGCACATTTACACACTCGGGTCTAAACCGCTTCATCTCAATATTGCAAGTATTCAGTAGCCCTCACCGCGACACTCGCCAGAACACAAAAAAATAGTATCTACGCGATAAGGGAGACCAGGAGAGTGAGGAAATCAAGTTTAATTCCAAGAAAATCAAGTGAAGGGAGATGGGGACCTAAGGACCTACCTAGGGTTCTAGAACTCCACGGATCTCGCAGGTAGAAAGTGAAAGGAAAACACCCCAAAATCTACACAAATAACAAGTCCTCACCTACGCTACCTAACCAGATCGGTCGACCGAAATCGGTCGACCTGAAATAAGGAATCGGTCGATCGATAATTCCGAAATCAGCAAAAACATAATAAGATTTCAGCAACTCGGTCGACTCGACTCGAAACTCGCCCTACACCGACGGCCTCTACTAGGCTAGCCCGGCTCTAGCGCGGTCACACAAGCGAAAACGTCACGCAAGCGAAATCTATGGTCGCATGCAAAAATTTACATACATAACCAAGCATGCATATAAACTCAAAAACCAAACAAAATCGACCACGGACCTACAACGTTGTACCGACTAAACTGCTTTTCCTTGGAATATCCGCCGTGATGCATTACCACAGTGAAGTGGTCTTGGGACTTAATGACTGAGAATAGAATAAAATTCTCTCATAAAATGGGTAAAATATGATTAAAAATAATTAAGTTATGTCAGAAGTGAAACCTTCAGTACTCTTTTCTCCATCGCCTTCTTCCCGTACCCGCAGACCGGGAGGCATATTCTCAGCTTCTCTTCATGCAGAAAATTAGTCGAAAACAAGTCGGAGAGCTTCGCCACTGTCGAGGGCTCAGAGAATTACATCGATAACCGGAGAATTTCGTCGAAGGCCTGAGAATTTGGCCGAAGACCGGGGATTGGATTGTCAGGGTACAAGTTTGGTTCGATTTAAAAGGGGTTTAAACTGGTGCTCTTAAGGCACCGTGCGGGCTGCCACGTGTTAAAAACTCATGCGCAAAATAATGCCGGGGGCGTCTGCTGTCGCATTAGAGCTTTCTTAACGCCGTCGGCATTAAAATGTACGTAGATATGCGCAGCGCCTCCTTTGTTACAGGATAGGGTGTCAAAATTCAAAACAACAATAAATCGGGGTATATAATAGGTAATTTGGCTAGTGTGAGTCGTTCGCCAATGAGCCATGTCTTTTTCAGGCAAATGAGGAGGTTACACGTGTCGTTAATGTAGTTTTGCACGTCTATAAATACAACACAGTGAATTTATTTTCAGCATGAATGAGATTCAACTAGCGGAGAGCTCTGCAGTTAACGAGGCTGACTAAGGTTGTCCCAAAATTTTTGAACTTTCATGCACCACTTCGCCCAAGCGTCGCAGGTACAGGTTTACCCAACATTAGTAAACTACTTTTCTACTAGGAACTGAGTTACTGAGGAGTGGGGCTGTGTCGAAAATTGTTTGCTGCGCATGCTCTGTTGAGATGGATGTCCGACCACTCATCTCGAAGGTATTTAGATAGCTGTGATACGGAGTTCCGACGTCGCAACTATTGTGGTTTCCTATGTGTAAGGAATCATAAGCAGTATCTCGAATTTCAAGAAAATGGACTGCAAGATGGAGAGAGCACAGACATAACCACAAAAGATGTTTGGAACGTTTTTTTCCAGCCCCTAGACAGCCAAAACTCATCTGGTGCAGCCCCAATGGATTTACCTTGTTTTTTTAGCCAATCCTTGAGAAATATGCAACATCATTTTGACGATCATAGTACGTTCGACCAGTAATGATATAACCACGTCCTCGGGCCGCCACTGTGTAGATTGCGCTCGCGTGTCTGAAAAGGAGGAACAAGCGGGCCACCGAAGAAGGGCCCCACATTTAAGACAAGACACTTTACCCGAGATGACATTGAAGTCTTTCTGCTGGAACATGTGTCAAGCAACGGTTGACTCCCGATTAGGCTTCGGGTAGCGATATCTGGCAGGTCGACTCAACATATTACCTAGAAGTTGGACCGCCGCCATATCACGCGCTTAGAATCCTTTGGGAAATCGGAAACACGACGCATTCTTTGATGATCCCAATAAAGACTCATTAAACGTCGGTAGTTAATTAGCCGCGGTTATTAATTATTAAATGAGGAATCTCAAGAGCCGCCTGAGCCTAGGGAAGTGGTTTCCACGGCAGCTATAAAAGGCAACGGGCAACTCTGGAGTGGGGGTTGGCTGATAGAGATACTGAGATACTATACTGTAAAGTGAGACGAGGGTTGAGAGATATTTGTATTCCCTTTAACTTATAGTGAAATCTTTGATTCGTTGGCATTATGTGACAGCCCGTGGTTTTATCTTGTTTCAAGGGTTTCCACGTTAAAAGAGACTGTGTCTTATGTGATCTGGATCATTTCTAACAACTATCATCTGCTTAGAATCCTGGTCATCACTGTTCTTGAACACTCTATT
>MJHO01000400.1:0-42454 GCA_002076135.1 Xerophyta viscosa | reverse complement strand
TGGAAGCTTGCTTGATGTGTGTGATTTGGTGAATAATATGATGTGTTATGAGAATCATGTTATACTGGGCTATAGACCCAATTGCTATGATGATGATTTGTTATGAGATCATGTTAAATATGCTAGCTATGTGAATGTACCTATGATGTGGGTACTCTGTGTGGTTGGATCTCCGTCGAGTTTCGATTGAGTCAACCCGATGTGATGATTCCCGGGGACAATATATCGGGGGCGGAGGGTTCTAACTAGAGTACCTAAGGCACTTTTGTGATGCTCATATGATGCTAAAAATACATGTTATGTGGTTGTACACCATGTTATATACAGATGTGATAGTTTATATTATAAATTGATTTGGTTGCTCTAATAACTATGCTATCCATGATGATATTGATGTTATTAAGCATGCAACGAGATGTGGAGTGAAATACTCTAGGGACACTCATGATGTTTTGTGCCTTAATAAAAAATGTGGGTACTCCGTGTAGTTGGATCTCCGTCGAGTATCGAATGAGTCCACCAGATGTAATGATTTCGGGGGGACAATATGTCGGGGGCCGGGGAGGGTTTCTAACTGGAGTACCTAAGGCGGTGAGTTTGCCTCTATGGAGGACGTAGGCGTAGTACCTTGCGGATCAGCCGTTGGGCCAGGCGAATTTTTGCTTACGTGAGCGAACATCGGTTGCACAAGTGTAAAGAGTCCGAGGGTAAAAGCCCATTTTGCGCTGTGGGGTTCGCCCCTACCGGAGTTATTGTTGTGTCGCGACGGATGACCCGGCGACAGCGGGTGAACAGCCTTGGTTGAGTGCGAGTGTCCGGGACTGCCCTGATCCAGGATGGGTATAGATGCCCTGGACTGGGGATTCGGCGGACCCGCCTTACCAGAATAAATCATGAGAGAGAGGACTAACTATGGGTTAGATCACACTGACAATAAGAAAGATAAAAAAAACTTAACAGCATTTTTTATTGTGACCTATTAGGTTGGGTGTGTGATTATCTTTATGTGATGCTATGTTGCTTCTTACTGTTTATTGTAATATTATCTGGATTTTGTGGCTGATCATTGTTCATGTTTGGCAACATATCGCGTATTTATGCAAATGGATATGCGTATGGTTATGTGGTCGTTTTTGTGTAAGTCCACTACTGGTGGCAATACTTGTCTGTTGTGATGTGCATGACAGTGCGATGCTATGATGTGAAAGCATGTTGTAACATTTTGTTTTGCATGCTAAAATATGGATTTGTGTGATCGTGCTTGTAATGAGTTGTTTATTCCAGCATGCTGTGGTAACTTGTTGTATGTTCATCTGTTGCTAGAAGATGATTAGAATACAACTCGTGTGCCTGGTCATTTGTTATGCGTGCAGATTGCATTGGCATATAGAAGTTTAATATGCAGGAATTCTAATTATATGCATGTTCGCATCTGCATGTATGCCTTCTGTGCTTGCATGTGTTTGGTGTGTGGCCGCAGCCCTAAGTCGTTGCCTATCCAGGGTGGGTCCCTCACTGAGTAATATTATATACTCACCCCTCTTTCTTCCCCTTAGTTCTTTTGCAGTGTCTGCCGGCGATCTGTAGAAGCGAGACTCGGGTTTCAGAAGTTAGTTGGAGATTAAAGAAAATGTAAATTGTATTTAATAGTTTCTGCTGTGTAAATTTAAATTAAGTTTGTAAATCTATTGTATTAATTGAGAATTGGAAAGTACAGCTCCATAACGTCTGTGTCTTTTAGTTTAAAAAAAAAAAAAAATCCACTCTGTTGTTTTTCGTGACCCGTGGTACGGGGCGTCACATTGGTAAATCAGAGTAAGGTTATGACTTAGTACTTCCAATATTATATTTTCATGGGTATGGAAATGTGTGGAGTGATAGGCAATCGTAACCTCGCGGCTAGCGTATGTTGCTTGGTGAGTGAACTTGATTGCTTGTTTATTTTTGTACTATGCATGCTCTAAGTGGGGAGGTCCATAGTTATTTGCACCTCACCCGTGTTTGTTTGACTTGGACCATGTGGAGGTCGTTTGTTGTGGTTGCACTCGGGTAGCGAGGTGCTACGGACTGAGTTGCAACTTGTTGTGTGCTTGTGAATGGTTTGGTTAAAAGCGTTGATATGATATGGTTGCGTGCGTTAGAATGCTTGATTATTTGCATTTGACGCACGTTGGTTGATTTGCTTATTGTGAATGCTTTGCAGTAAGCTGTTTGGTTGCGTCTTGGATTTGTATGTTAGCCGATATCGGGGGTAATATCTGGCGTTATGTTTTGTTGTTCGGTTAAGCATAACCATACGCGATACCTCGCCGCTTTGATTTGCTTGCATGAGCTTGGCGTTTCAAAAAAAAAATGTTGATGTCAAGATTTAATGTATCCTGATTTGATTCGAGTTTTACTCGTGTGATTGAAAGGTGAAAATTTTGAGTGTTTAAGTGATTTATGTGAAGCCTGGATGATTCCTTTGTGAGTAAGATTTTATTAAAAGAATTTTACTCGTCTTTTTGGTTCTTGTGAAAGCAAAATTTTCGAACAAAGGGTACTTGTTTGATTTGCTTCAAAAACTATTTGTTTTAGTTCGGTTTGGTTTGAGCCGTAGATGCCCAGAGAAACGACGCTAACCAATGTGAGGGATTGGTTGCGGTGGTTCTGGGGGCAAATACGAGTGATCCTGTGATAGAGTCTATCCCTCACAGATGTTTGTCAAGGAATCTTTGCTCAAACTTGATTCGGATAAGTATTCCTTATAAAACAAATTATTTTCGATTTCTTTTAACTAAAAAGAAGTTTTCAAAATGTTCGTTCCAAAAGATTGAAAAATGTTTAACTTTCCTTGATTTCCTTTTTACTTAAGGTTTTCAAAGGAATTTTAAAAAGGAAAATGTTATTTGAAAACTGAGAATCATTTTCAAACAAGTTATTTAAAACCATTTCATAAAAGTTTAGGTTAGCTATTTCAGATTTCCAAGTTCTTTGGCTTAAATGAGATTTGTTAAGATTGAAACGATCGATTTGTTGATCGGAATAAGTTGAGGACTTTCCGATGGTTTCTTCGTATCTTTCGAAAATTTTGATTTAGGAACTTGGATTTGTTTGAGTTGAAATGGTTTTGGAGTAACCCTGTCGCTTGTACGCGCCCGATGTGCGGGGAGGCAGGATGGGAGGATGACCCAAGAAGGTCGCCGTGCCTGGCCGAGTCCACCGAGGGTACACCGACGAGGGAGATCCGTTTAAAACTCTTGGTTGCTTTAACAGATTGAAAATGCTATGTTGCATTTGTTTCTGACTATTGTTTGGAGCAGGTGTTCGACTGGACACTTATTCTCGTTGTTGCTGGCTTGGTGGAAAGGTAAAAACCTAATTTGAGGTGAGTTATCTCTTCTTTGGTGGGCAGGTAGCCCTTTTGTTTATGTTTGGTGGGCAGGTAGCCCTTTGTGAATGTATTGTGGGGCGTGTAGCCCGTTTTTCTTTTCTTTTGTGGATGTGTTGCGAGCAGGTAGCTCGTTAGAATTATTGTTTAGGTTTGGGGCCCTAGAAATACAGGGGAGACTCTGCCGAAATTTTCGGTGATTTCCGGCGTGAAATTAAGTTTTGAGTGCTCCTACAGTTTTAGGGTGCGTGTGTTTGGGTTTCGACGAGGGCGTTAGTCGCGTTTCCTCTTTGTTGTGTTTCATTTTGCGCATAGGGCGTGTTAGTTTGGATTTGGGAGACCAAATCCTTTAAGTGGGGAGGGATGTGAGGTCCCTGGGTTCGACTAGTTAGAATCGAATTTATTTTCGGGTTAATTACATTCGATCGAGAGTCTAATTGACTATTTGGGTACTTGATTTTTATTTGGATTGACTTGTATTTGATATGAAATTGATTTGGATTGATTTGGTTGTGTTTTGGGCCAATTTGGGCCCGAATCGAGTTGGACCCGGCCGACCGAGCCACGTGGCTCGGCCCAACCGAGCCAATGACCGGACGAGCCACAAGGGCTCGCCCAGTCGCGCCCGACCAGGTCGGCCCGGTCGCCCCGTCCCTTCTCTCGCCCGCTCGCCTTTCGCTCTCTCTCTCTCTCTCTCTCTCTCGCGATCCCTCTCGTCGTTCGCCTGCGTCCGCTCCGCCGCGCCACCGCCCGATCCGCGTTCGCATCAACGCCAGCATGCATCGTCACCGCGACGATTCCCTCCTCCCTGCCACAGTGGCTCTCCCTCGTGCTGCGTCTCTCCGACTCGGCCGCCCGAACCCTAAACCGCGCGCGCGTTTGATTTCGATGTCGCTGCATCGCCCGTCGACCACCGGCTGCTCCGACGTCGTCGGGGCGCCACCGACCTTGTCCGGTGATTGATGCCCGATCGCCTGAATCTCCGCCTCTTCGTCCGTCGTGCTCCGGTTGTCCGGCCACCGCCGCCGCTGGCTACCGCCTCTCCAGCGTCCACCGACGTCTCCGCCACCTCCTCCGCCTCTTGAGCTCCTCGACCGCCGCCAATTTCGCCGCCGCCGTCACTGTAGCTGCCGCCAGCCGCCTCCGGCGAGCTCCTCCGGTGAACCCGACTGCTCCGCCATCTCGTCTCGTCGTCGCAGAATCGTTCGTGGGATCATTTCCGGAAATGCTTCGTCGTTTACGCGCCGATCGGTAAACCCTAGAAGGTTTACGTTCGGATTAAGGTGAGTGCCCCTACGGTCTCACTTGGTTGTTAGAAATATTGTTAGAAATCATGCTAGGACTGTATGCTATGATATAGTAGCTTGTCTAGATACGAAATGCTGGCATGATGTGGATTTTGTTGCGTTAACTTGT
Organism: Xerophyta viscosa; assembly: GCA_002076135.1. NCBI lineage: Eukaryota > Viridiplantae > Streptophyta > Magnoliopsida > Pandanales > Velloziaceae > Xerophyta > Xerophyta viscosa. The sequence goes on along the minus strand of MJHO01000400.1, from coordinate 37,668 downwards.
GTTAGATGAATGTATTCCACTTAGAAAAGCATGCTAGGAATTATGTTGAAAATAACAGTCATGCGACTCCCTAGGCTGTGATAACTTATGTAATTGATCATTGATGTATTTCCATACTAATGCTACTTAGCTATATACTGTCTTGTGTACTTTGTTCGAGTGCTAATGAATATATGTGTAGATGGTGTTTAGTTCCCTAGCATGATATTGATATTGTCGATATGACGCCGGGTAGTGGTTCGCGCGGTTCCAGACGTAAATACCTAGTGGAATTAGTGTGCAAAGGATTAAGTTAGAGTGGCATGTAGATGTATGTGCCATGGAACATATAAAATTTAGTCGTTAGAGGAATATGGTCATGCATGGTTGATAGGTGTGCTTGTAATCATGTTTGGACACCTTTATATAATATAATGTCCCCGTTGTATAAACATGTTTTGTGTGGCCCTTGCTTGTCGACTCAATTCAGGGCGATATGCAGTTTGTGCTCGGCGATTATATGCCGAGTATTAAATTGTGTATGTATTGACGTTGGCCTATTCATCTCTTGTGAAACAATAGTTTTCTCTGTGGGTGCATGCATATGAAATGTTTGGTGACATTATGTAAGTTGTTTGTATGGACAATATGTTAGTTGATGTGGTTTGCCCTGCGTGAACGCTCTAGGTTGTGTGACCTAAACGAATATTGTTACGGAGTGCTTGATGATGCACGCTTATTGTAAGTGTTTGGACCTACTTTACGATGCAGCTTGAGTGAGTCGTTTTGAATACATATGTGGTAGGTAATTAAGATATGGTGCTTGTGTTTATATGTTTAACACTTGATGCATTTACTATCTTGTGATTGTGCTAGTGATTAAGCACCGAGTTATTTGTAGCATGCTTCATGTGGAAGCTTGCTTGATGTGTGTGATTTGGTGTATAATATGATGTGTTATGTGAATCATGTTATACTGGCCTATAGACCCAATTGCTATGATGATGATTTGTTATGAGATCATGCTAAATATGCTAGCTATGTGAATGTACCTATGATATGGGTACTTTGTGTGGTTGGATCTCCGTCGAGTTTCGATTGAGTCAGCCCGATGGTGAATGATTCCGGGGGACAATATATCGGGGCGGGAGGGTTCTAACTAGAGTACCTAAGGCGCTTTTGTGATGCTCATATGATGCTAAAAATGCATGTTATGTGGTTGTACACTATGTTATGTACAGATGTGATAGTTTATATTATAATTTGATTGTTTGCTCTATAACTATGCTATCCAGATGATATTGATGTTATTGAGCATGCACGAGAATTGGAGTGAAATAGCTCTAGGAACAACTCCGTGATGTTTGTGCTTAATAAAAAATGTGGTACTCTCCGTGTAGTTGGATCTCCGTCGAGTATCGAATGAGTCCACCCGATGTAAGATTTTCGGGGGACAATAATGTCGGGGGCGGAGGGTTCTAACTAGAGTACCTAAGGCGGTGAGTTTTGCCTCTATGGAGGAACCGTAGGCGTAGTACCCTTGCGGAATCAGCCGTTGGCCAGGCGATTTGCTATGTTGAGCGAGGCTTCGGTTGCCAAGGCTAAAGAGTCCAGTAGCCCCCATTTTACGTTGTGGGGTCCGCCCTACCGTGAGTTATTGTTGTGTCGCGACGGAATGACCCGGCGACGCGGACACAGCCTTGGTATGAGTGCGAGTGTCCGGGACTGCCCTGATCCAGGATGGGGTATAGATGCCCTGGACTTGGGAGTTCGGCTGGACCCGCCTTACCAGAATAAACATGAGAGAGAGGACTAACTTATGGGTTAGATCCACACTCTGCCATAAGAAAGAAAACAGCATACCTATTGGGTTTGGTGTGTGATTATCTTAATGTGATGCTATGTTGCTCTTCTATTATTGTAATATTATCCGATTTGTGGGTGATCATTGTTCATGTTTGGCAACAATATCGCGTATTTTGCAAATGGATATGCGTAGTGTTATGTGGTCGTTTTTTGTGTAGTCCATAACTGGTGGCAAACTTGTCTTGTTGTGATGTGCATGACAGTGCGATGCTATGATGTGAAAGCATGTTGTAACATTTTGTTTTGCATGCTAAAAAATGGATTTGTGTGAATCGTGCTTGTAATGGGAGTTGTTTATTCCAGCATGCTGTGGAACTTGTTGTATGTTCATTTTGCTAGAAGATGATTTAGAATAAATCGTGTGCCTGGTCCAATTTGTTATGCGTGCAGATTGCATTGGCATATAGAAGTTAATATGCCAGGACCTTCTAATTGATATAAGTTTCGCATCTGCAGTATGCTTCTGTGCTGCAATGTGTTTGGTGTGTGGCCGCAGCCCTAGTGGTTGCCTATGCCAGGGTGGGTCACTCACTGAGTATATTTTATATACTCACCCCTTCTTCTTCCCCTTAGTTCTTTGCAGTGTCTGCCCGGTGATCGTAGATGCGAGCTACGAGGATTAGACGAAGAGATAATTTGGGGATCAAAATGGTAATTATTTTATAGTTTCCGCTGTGTAAATTTTAAATTAACCTGTAAATTTATGTGTATTATTGAGAATTGGAAGTACTTAGCTCATACGTCTTGTCTTTTAGTTTAAAAAAAAAAAAAATTCCACTATGTTCTGTTTTTCGTGACCCCCGGGGTACGGGGCGTCACAAGAACGGCATCTCTTAGCGGAGATGAAGCCACAACGGACGTGCGCGATGGTTGGCAATGTCCGCCGCTTCCTCTTCTTCTTCTTTGCTGCGAAAATGCATTTCTACGCATATTACATGAAAAATCCATTTCTTTGGAAATTTGCAAGTTAAACTGCTGCGGAATTTGTAAAACGTCGGTCCAGGATTTAAGACGTTGGCAAAAATAGCTCCTCTCAGTACAAAATCTTGGTTTTGACGATTACGTTCCGTTCATGTGTAAGCCTTAGTTCATTATTTCAAATTAAGTCGAAATAAGTGATTTATAATCGAATTTGGATTGAGCTTAAATCGTCAAATCACGTTATGTTTTCCGGTGTGTTTCGGATCTCATAGAAATCGGTAGCCTGGACAAAATGAGGTGTCTAAACTTCCCTCACTCCTCATTGAACCGTTTGAAGTGATTCGCAAAGCTCTCATTTTCTTCCTGGATTACTGACAGCAAGATTCTGCTGTCCTGATAGATCATGGTGTTGGAATAGAAATTGGCGACAAAGGCTTTCTCAAGTTGTGAGAAGTTGTCAATAGAAGATTGTGGAAGGTTCTTCCACCAAGATTTAGCAGATCCAACTAATGTGTTATCGAAGCGAAATAGCACAGTTCATCCGATGCCCAATTGGACCGCATTGCTGCACGATATTTTTCCAAGTGAGTCTCCGGATCCATAGTACCATCGAAATCCTTGAATTTTGGCAATTCAAAATCGGAAGGGATTAGAGTCTCTAAGACTCTCTTCGTCAGGGGTGAACGCTCGTCCCAGGTGTAGACTGGTAGGGGGCGAACGGTCATTGATCTTCCTCCTTTAGAGGAGGGCTTATTGATTTGTACTTCTTCTTCAGGATTCCTTGCTGCTGAGATCGGGGCTTCCTGTCTCCTAGTTGCTCGGCTCTAGGGAGGTGATCCTCCTGTTCCTCGCTCCCATTGTTCCCTTTGTGTTCCTGTGTTTCAGCTTCCCCTTGTGGCAATGCGTCCTGGGAGAGGCGAGCCCTGGTGGGCTCCCAGCTTGTGCCAGACGCTGCGACAGTTGCCGCTATCCGCTTGTTGCTCCGACCGTGGTGCCGACGGATTAGTCGGGGCTGCCGCAAGCATTGCTCGAATCTCATTGCGGAAAAAATCAAGATCTTCTCGGGTAATGGGCGCCGACGCTTGTTGTGCTCCAATCGGCCTATTGGAACTGGCCTGTTGTTCTTGTGGGTCGTTGTCGTTGTTGCGGTTATGACCACGGGTGGCTCTGGCTTTGCTGCGGGGTTTCATCCCACCATCACTTGCCGGAACGCGGTTTCTTGCCGAACCATTTTGTGCTGCACGTCTCATCGCTTCGATGTCTTCTTCCCCAGAGACGGCGCCAAATGATGGTTCGGAGTTTGTTAGATTTAGGAATCAGACTACGACGCCGTAAAGATGGACGGAAAGCAATCACAAACACAGAGATTTATGTGGCTCGACGAAGATGCCTACATCCATGGGAGGAAGAACGCTCTTTGTTATACTATGCCAGTGGTGAGATAGTCGAGTACAAAATCTCCATTTCTAGGGGTAGATTCTATATGTATATACAAGTATGAATCCGCCTCCCTAAACCCTAAATCCTTTCACCTCTAATTGAGTAATTGAATCCATATAATAAGGAAAGCTGAGTCACCGTTTGAGTTGCCTATAACGGCTCTTGGATCGCTCAGTAAGGCTACGGACTTGGTCCGATCGTGATTCCATCAGCGTTTTTCTTGTTATTAGTAGTTTTTCTCTTCTTTTTAGAACCACCAAACTTTTCAGTGTTCTGATCAGAAGTAACCACCATAATCAGCTTTAACCCTTGTCCTTAGTGACAAGAGTTTTTCCAGTCAGTTCTTAAAGCAATTGTTTGAGGAGCCTCTGGAAGGTTGCCCTCCAAATTGTTCCCATTGTTGAAAGTTTAGGACAAAACTGAGCATAAGATTGGGCGGGGAGTGATTTTGAAGGATCTAATGCAACACTTAACTCCTGATCCATTGCATAGTCCAAGTTTGCCGATGTCGTTTTGAATCAAATCGATCATCTTGAGAATCATGGATCTTGCTACAGAATTCCTTCATTCATTCTAGCCCTAAAGACCTCCTTAGATATCTCATATCTGGCTGTCCTATCAGGTTCAGCATAAAGCTCATTCAGACGGAGGATTATACTAGCACTATCCAGATATCTCATGGAAGCCAGAATGATACATTTCATAAATATTTCATCCTATTTCTATTGGTCAGCTTGAACTCGCTCCTCATCAGTGGACTGATCAGTAAAAACAGGCATGGGTATATCGAGAACATATGCTATCATTTTAATAGCGAGAATCACTTTCATATTACGCAACCAATCAATGTTGTTCGGACTAGTCAGTTTGTTCGCATCAAGAATACTATGCAATAACAGACTACTCATCTACAGGCATTCAAAAATACAACAAACAAAAGACATATTAGCATAATTATCATAAAAAAGACTAACATTAAATCTAAATGATGCTTCCACTACTTTCTTATGAATCATGCAACCTTCAAGCATGAATCCGAAAATATGTAATATTTTCAAGTGGATTAAAGGATTTAATTGGCAAAATATATAATCTCACGTTTATATGACGACTACAAATTTTCCAATTTGTAGACAACATACTTTGTCAATTACATATCTATTTAACTCCTTATTTTAGCCTCTAATTATTTGTAGTTTTGCGTTTTTTCGCAACAAACCATAATAATTTAGTCAAGTATAATCTCCATTCCTAGTGGCGTACGACTTATGAGACGAGTCTTTGCGTTTTTCGCAGCGAGACTTATTTAATCGGTCTACCCATAAAATCACAATAATATGTGAAAATAATTAATACCCAATTGTTGTACCTAAATAACCATGCGTTTACGCATCAAATTATTTTAGATCCAACAACTGACTCTATTAAATCATTAATGGAGGATGGCTAAGGTTTCAGTACAACTAAAACTACATATATACTTGAATTAATAAACTGAAGGTTTAGGGAATCATGTTTTAAGCAGATTATGCTTTTAGGTCGCATCTTATTAACTTATCATGCATTTCTATGTTTGATTATAACTAACCATGTATCACATATAAACATGTTATCAATCACAAAACACAGAAAATAATACGCATGCTAAATACCGATGATCATAAACATCTGCCTAATCCATTCGAGCCACTGAGTGGAGTTCTAACGTGTATAGCTAGGAATAATTGGCAGTACATCCAATGCCCTTGCTTATAAATTATTGACCTCCACCTCGAACCTGTCCTCCCGTCGTGAACTCTTCACGATCTTCATTTACATTATATATTGTATCATAATACAATCTTTTTCTAAAAAATAAAAAAGGGATAAATAAAAGAATATTACACGGAAAACTTGCCTTTCGAGTAGAGAGAGGGATAGCACACCGGCTATCTTAATTTACAACACCAATAAAAATTCTTATTATACAAATTCTAGAAAAACAGCCTAGTCTATGATCACCCTTCACCATAAATCCATCCATATCAAATATGAGTAAATTAATACAATATTTTAGCAAAACCAATGATGGCTCTGAAACCACTGTTGGGTTACTGGATAAATCAATACATTAAATCTACAGCGAAAATTTAAAAAATTTTACAATATTACTCGTAAAACCCGAAAGAGTATCCCATTGGTATACTAAAATAATCGTAACCACATGTATATCGTATATACATAAAAAATCAACATGATCGTATAAATTAATCTAATCAATTTATTCGGTCATATCATGCTGCTATTCTCGTTTACGAGTTTATCGGAATACCTTGTACTCGTAGATATGTTTACTCCAGAAGCAAATTAGATTCCTATGAATCAAGCCGCGAACGTACCCGGCCTCTAACGGTGATCCACGCTGAGACGATCGCTAAACCGAAATTGATTTAATCAGATTAAATCGATTAAACAAGTTAGTGGGCTTGGACTTGATAATTGGCTAGATAAGTTGCTAGCCGGCCCAATATCTCCTTCTTCTTCTTCACTGAGCTGCTGCCGATCGCCGAGCTCGCCGCTATCAGTTCTCGCCATCAAGATCTCAGTCGTCGACCACTGGCTCGTTGTCTCACCACGCCGTGAGCAGCCGCCGAAGACGTTGAAATTTGATCGGAATTCCTGGTATTGCCAAGAGCTAATCAGAGATTGAACTCGCCGCCGTCCAGACCTCGTTGGCGGCCGAGACATCACGGAGACATATTTACCGTCGCCACCGACTACAGCTTGCAAAACACGACGAGCGCTGCCAATGAAGCTTGCAGTCGAGTGTCGAGTGTGATGCCGGAGAGGATGAATGGAGCAGAAAGAACGGACGAAGAGAGGATGCGCATCCGCGATGGTCTTCACCTCCTCAATGCTCACCAACCGCCAGCGAAACGTCTCGTAACGCCGGCGGTTATATGCCCACGAGAAAATGAAGAATTTCACATATTACGTGAAAAATCTACTAAGTTTCTATTTTGCAATTTCAAACCCTCATGAATTTGCAAAACAACGGACCACCAAAACTTTTTTGACAAATTTAGCCCTTGCATGTACAAAAATTTAATTTTCGTGATCGTGTCTCATTTGCTTGTAACACATTAGGTTTAGTACCACGCCAGTAGTGAATAAATTGTTAATTCGATCAATTAACAACTAATTAGTTCAACCAACTAATTATATTTATCCATAGATCATGGTTGACGTCTAGCAACATACCATGACCACCTATGTGGTATGAATATCTAATTCATCATCAAAACTTCTTATGTGAATAGTTATCTATGCCCAATAATTCCTTCTGTTCCTTTCTAACATCCCGAATGAGCTCAGAATATGGATATCAGTCAAACTCTAAATCAGCTCAATCAATTTGTCTTAATAGGATTAGCTTCTGCAGTGATATTAAAGAACTTTTCTTAATTCACATCGTACCTTCAGCCAAAGATTTTTGATCCGTAGGGACTCTCGAGCACTCTCTTTGTCGAGGAAAACCTAGGATGTTTGTTAAGGATCTAGAGAAGAACAAGCTCACAAGCTAAGATTAGTTTCAATTGAAAAGTGAGCCGGCCAAAGCTGTCGTCTCCCATGTTTCTTTACTAATAGTTACACTTCTAAAACCACTAACTCTTTCTCACAATCCGAGCAAGAGTTATGTACATACTTTGACACTCCCAAGCCCCTTTACGTAATCAGTCCAAAAGGTTTAATTACAAAGGAGCAATAAATACAAACTCATGGAATAACTAAACATACTAAATGCTTGGTCTCCCCGAATAGCTGGCGCCGCTTGGTCTGCCCTGCGCCCGAGCTGGAATCCCAACACCCGCGGTCCGGTCGCGCGCCTGTGCTGGCGCCCGCATCCGTTCGCCTTCTGCTCGCGCACATGCCTAACACATGCCGATCTCTACGACCGTGCCTCTTAGCCTTCCCGCGCACCTCCCGTGCGCCCACACCGGTTTGGTCACCCGCACCCATGCTTGGCTGAGACACTCCGTAGTCCAGTCATGCCTAGTCCGTCTCGGTCCAAGAGCCTCCTGGATCAAGTCTCCCACTGTAAGTACCATTGCTCCGAAATAGTCAATCTAGAACCTCATATGAGGAAAAGCCTTGCGGCCCTCCTCCACAGTGTACCACTAGGCCTTTGAGGGCAAGATCTCTCTTAGCCCACCCGGTACTAAGGCTGCTCTCCACTCCTAGTAGAGATGATCTTCCGCTCCACAATGTTATCTTCGGATAGAGGCTCTTCCCACCCCAACTCTAGCTCATACATGGATGGCAGTGTCATAAGTTGATCATCATCTAGCATGAAAGGCTCAAATAACCTCAATTTCTCCGCGTTGACTACGGAGTACATGTTCATGTATGGTGGCAAGTCTATATGGAAAGCGTTGTCACCATGCTTCCTGAGTATTTCGAATGGTCCGTAGCGTAAGGATTTTAACTTGCGCCTTTCTCCCTTGAATCGCTCATTGCCGTGGTGTAGTTACACCATATCCCCGACCTGGAATGTACATGGAACCCGAGCTCAGTCATGCTGTTCCTTGTACTTCTCTTGCATCCTCTTGAGCTGCACCTTTATCTCCCCATGCACCTTTTGGATATGCTCCAGAAATCGATGTGCCTTGCTTGACTCGCTGGCCTCCTTAGATGTGATAGGCTCGGGCAGGCAGAGAAAACCAAATCAAAAGGACCTTGGTGTACACCCGAGGCAAACCTCAATTAGAGCCCGCGCCGTCGAACCATGCATGGCTCGGTTGAATGCTAACTCTATATAGGGTAAACTCTCATCCCACGTCTTCGGATGCTTGGCGTTGTAGCTCCGCAGCAACTGTTCCAATGTGCGGTTAATCACCTCGGTCTGGCTGTTCGTTTACAGATGAAACGACGTGCTTCGGTTGAGCTTGGTGTCCATCAAGCCCCATAGTGTCTTCCAAAACTTCCCTAGAAACAGGCTATCCCAATCCAATGATCCGGGATGGGCACGAGCTAGCCTCAAAGCTCTCTCAACGCTCGGCCACTCCTAGGAGTGGAGATTGGTTTAGAGGTTGGTGGTGTTCTTGGTGGTGACCGAAGAGGTCCGATAACTCTAGGCTCGGCCAGGGGGGCTGTAGGGAAGCTAGGCTGTAGAAACTCCAATGAATCGGAGTTAGGGAGGGTCGCCGAGCTAAGACTTGAAATGTGGCTTCGGTGAGAGCTTGTTTTGAGCTACGGGTGAGCTAGTTGTTGCTCGATTGAGCTCGGAACTTGGATTTACCTTGAAGCTAGTCTATGGAGACAAGCTTAAGACATTACAAAATTGTCAGCCCCCAAAGGGGAGATAAATACAGAAAGTTATGACTCCTAACTCTAGAGTCTACTACTAATTACATTCATTAAAATAATAAAAAAGATATTACCTTCTAATGACACTTGGTGCAAGCTCTAGAAAGCTTTAACACCTTGGGGACACCTAAACAATCCTTAGTAGCAACTTGTAATTAAGCTAAATAAAGATTAAAACACTTTAATTACACGAATTTTGATTGATTTTTATTGTTTTTCGCCGCTTCGCGCAGGGCCCGCGCGCGCGCGCCGAGCGCGTCCCGGGTAATTTGCCAGGCGTTGCGCCCGGCCGTCTCAGCTGGGCGCGCTTGGCGCGCGCCCACGCGCCTGGGCGCATTGGGCCATTTTTGCTCTCCTTCGCGTGCTGATGTGATGCGTGACTTCGTATCGCAATTTGAGGTGGGCACGGACTTTCGAGAAGTACCTTGGACTTGCTCGAACTTCCTTTGGAATTGGTCTTGAACTTTGCATTCTTGAACTTCTTGATGTGCTATGTCCGCGGCTATGCGCGTCCTTGGCGTGAGAGCCCTTGATGTGCCTAGTGCCTTGGCCGAGTTTCTTCAACTTGGGCGTCGACCTAAGATCTCTGGAGCAATACTCCCCTTCCATAAGCGATTGCTCCGGCATTGGCTCAATAAGAGGCAACTTTAGTTCCGACTTGAAAGCATTGGGGTCCCGCTTGAGTTGGTTTGCTTTGTGACTGAAAATTTCCAGCTAGGAACTTGACTGAAAAACCTTCCTTTGCTGAAATGACTTGCTCTTGAATGCGACAGAGACTCGAACGAAGAGAGGGCAACACTGATGCTGATGGGTTTATCCTCACCAGAATGGGGATGACGCACGCTTTGTAGATCTCCGGTCGGATGGGGTTATGGAGAGGAATCCGTGCAGACGAGATAGAAGAATGAGCACCGTTATGCAAGGTGATTAACAGCACTGTTTTAACGTGGAAAACCCTCAATGGAGGGTAGAAAACACGGCGAGGAACGGAGTCTCGAATGTTCACTATGTCGTTTTGTGGATACAAGTATTGTACTGACTTTCCTACTGTAGTGTCTCCCCCTCTTTTTCTTAGGGGTTACAAGCGGGGGTTTTAATACAGGGAATTAAGGGATATTATGGTAGTTAATTACCGCTGAATTACTGTAGCATTACACGTGTCTTTATCTAGGGGTGTAACGGTCATCATGCTTCACGGGCTAACAGCACGGGGTGCTGTCCGTTTGTAGGCACGACGTCTTGCTCGTTGGTATCACAGTCCGTGGTCTGGTAACCGGGTATGTTGTGGCCTTGACGGGGTATGTCTCGTTAGCTTAACGGGGAGCAATTCGTGACTCGATAACCTTCCACGGAGGTCGCTTCGTTAGGTTCCATATTTGGACTCGTATCATCTGCCCCCCGACAGATGGACGTACTGTCGGTCCCAATCTGTCGAACGCATTTCTTCGGAGTCGGCGTGCGTTGTTTTCTGCGGCCTTCCGTGATGGTTTTCGGTGTGGTCTATCCGAATTTGGACACCTGTCACACGGTGATTCGCGAGTTACCGCGCAAGAGCTACTGCGTTCTCTACGGTTAATCAGTAGGTGCCCGCGTCATTTTCCGTTTCAACCGAGATCAGAAGTTCGCTCCGGATAAAAAATCTTCTACGGAGAGCTTTCCAATCTTCTTCTTTCTTCACATCTTGTCGAGTTAAGGTATGTCTTCTCGTAGCTCATCGAGCACGGAGTCTAGTAGTGAACAGGGTTCCAGCGATAGGTCTAACGTTCCAATCCCAGTGTAACTCCGCTGTTCCTCCTATATATGGGGGGCCGCCTGTGTCCCCAGATACTACGAGGGACCAAACAACCCAGAGGGGGAGTTCATCGGTCAAGTTGCTGAGCAGCTTCGTTATAGATAGGATGGGTGCTACGTTGCTGAGATCGTGGGTTAGGGACAGCGGCGAGGAAAGGGTTGGTCAGGTGGGGCCTCGACTAGTCTGGGCAAAGGCCCAGGGTTCCTTCCTGCTGATTTCAATCCTCGTACCGTGTCTCTTCCGGACCCTGAGGAAGCAGTTGGCCCAGTGAGAGAAGAATATGGTTGTCCGTCCTGACTTTCGAGCCAGGACGGCCATGCCGACGGAAAGGATGACAAGTATATCCGGGGAGTGGGTGCCATTCCATCTTGACATGTTTAAAGCTGGTCTTCGCTTCCCGCTGTTGCCGTTTTATGTTCAGTTTTTTACATATTATGACGTTACTCCGTGTCACCTATCCCCAAACTCGTATCGGGACCATCCCTGGTCTTTTTGTATATTTTGTGGGCTCGGTACGGGGACCAGGCCGTCCTCGAGTTGTGGAGGGACTGTTCACCTTGTCTTCTCTAAACAGGGACCCAGTTTTTTACAATACGAAATATAGAAACCCTGCAATGAGGAAGACGGAGGGAAAAGGGGGTGACTTCCCAAGTGGCGGCACGGCTTCTTCTTTGTGAGGAGGAAGCCGAATGGTGTTTCCAGACCGTTGTCCCCCTGATCGACTGAGCGACGTATGAAAGAGAAGCCCCTGAGCTTTACCACCGAGCTGGAGATGACGGAGCGCCGATTCTTTAACTTTTCGGGGTTCGTGGTCCGTTGGCGGGGAAGCGTTCCGAGCGACGTCGTTGCAAGCGACAAGGCTGCTGGCCGACCCCTCGTTCGGTATGCCTCATCTACTATTTGTTTCTCGTAATGTTCGTTGTTCTCGAGCTTCTTTAATCGTGTTGTCTTTTTTGCAGGATCGATGGAGCCAATGGAGAAGTCCGGGGTGGAAGCGGCGATCCTGTCAGAATTGCCGAAGCCTTGTCGCCGTAAGGCGACTGCTGATCCAGGTGGATCTTGGGTCAAAACCCAGGTGGGCGCACTAAGTGTTGGCATGGGCCACGGCAATGGGCGCGCATGTGGGCACGACCCATGGGCGACATAGGCAACGGCCAAAGTGCGGCCAAAAGGTTTCTGCCAAGGCGCGGCATGGGCGTGGCATAAGGCGGGCGGCATGGATGCGGCAAGGGCCGCGGCATGGACGCGCATGGACGCGCATGGGCGCGCATCCTGGAGCACCACAGGCACGGTCCTATGGCGCGGGGACGCGGAAGGCCAAGGGCAAGCGGGCACCGCGGGGCGCGCGGAAGCTGCAGCGGGTCGCGGCAGTTGCCGGAAGCCAGCGGACGCGCGGGGCATGCGCGGAAGACGCAGCGGGCGCGCGCGCCGCAGGCCAGCGGCGCGCGCTGCGGCAGGCCAGCGGGCCGCGCGCTGCGCGGTAAAAAGCCAGCGGGCGCGCGCGCGAAAGGCCAGCGGGTTGCGTGGCGCGGCAGAACAGAGGGCGTGCGGAGGCTAAGGGGTGGCTCAAGGCATCCCCACTAAGTAGTTATTGTAATTTGCTTTTAATGTTTAATTGCTGTAATAGAAGTTTGGTTTGTAATGTTTTTTATTAATACAAGCAAAGAAAAAACAATAGTGGTGATTCGGCCACACCAAATCTTACTCTCTCTCATTGGCCATTCCTCCTAGCCCCTCTAGATCTAATTACACCGAGTTCCTTAGACATCCCTTGGGGATTCGGAATCAAGTTGGTATCAGAGACTAGACGTGAGGAGTGGCTTAGGAGCGTTATCCGAGACATGGTGGCTCAACGAGGAACAAAAGTCATCGGCAAAGAAGTGGAGGATTCATATCGGAAGCAAGTCATCATTAATATGGGAAGAAAAAACCAAATGGGGGAAAAAAAAAAAGATGCACGCATCACTCGGATTGGAGGAGCTGTTTTGGCGGCGGTTTCGAGGATGAGTTTCAAGACCAATGGGCAACCAAGACGGACGAGAAACTCTCACGAAGTTGGCGATACTCGACCATGAGCAGATTTTCAAGTTTGCTGCAGCCTCATGAAGGAATGGCCATGAGCCAAGCAAGGGCGGCTCAACCCAACCAGCCACGGGCATGGAGCGAGGGGAGCCTTCCCACAATGCCGGATGATGTTGAAAACCCCAAGGCGCCTCGGCAAGGACCCATACTAAAGAGGAGGCCGAGATGCAAACCATTTGGAGCATGCAAGGCGCGGTCCAAGGCATGGCCCCATTCAAGGTAGTATGCAAAAGTGGAGCTTCCCCGTATACAATGGGGAAAAGTGAATGGAAGAAAGATAGATGGCTGGATTCGATCAACTAGAAGAGTTACTTTGCTCTTCTTAACAACTATGGGAGACTCGCAATCGTCTTTTGCGTTTCGCAAGTCTCAAGTGGCGTCCCATGCACTTATTTGGTGGAATGCACATCTACGGGAGTATGTTCCATGGGAATCACGTGGGCGGCAATTCCCAGAAACAACTCAAGGAACAATTCTAACCCCGTGGGATACGAGGAAGCGAGGTGGAAGGCATGGCAATTCTCTGCAGGCAAGGAGAAGCCCAAAGTGTGCAAGGTACACAACCGAATTTCGGAAGGCAAGCCTTTGGTGATGGTAGTTGCGGCTACAAGACCCCGGAGGTTTCTTTGAAAATACTTTTTTGGGCCGGGATTAACGTGAAGAATGTTTGAAAGAAGTTGATTTGAATCCGGTTTAAGGATATCAATGAATGCATGCAAGAAGAGCCATGATCTATTGAGAAGATTAGGGCGTGGAATGCCCAAACCGAACGCCAAGGGGTGGCTCGGGTGCAATGGAATGGGGGGCGGCTCAAAGCAACTACGTCAAGAGAAGACAAAGGCCAAGATGTGAGGTTCGTAATTTTCTTGACCCTGTTGCTGTCCTTTCGCTTTGTTTGTGTGTGAGACCCATTCGTTATTACATGCATGCTTGGTTCGGCCGTACGGACGGGCGAGTCACGAGAGAGGTGGCCCCGCCGATACGGTGGTGTGCGTGCTCAAGTGTGGTTTTGGGAATTTTATGTTTTGACTTGTGCTTGTGCTGTTCAGGGGTTTTTTGGTCGACCGAAAACCCTATCGGTCGACCGAAAGTTGGGGATGAACCGTTTTATAAGTTAGGGACTTAGCCATTTTCATTTCCCACCCCATCTCCTTCCTCCAGAACCAGAGCTGCTGCTCCCTCTCCCTTGACCTAGGTAAGTCCCTACTCTCCTTCCCTTCATGTTCCTTCCAAAATTCAAGGGTGCTAAGTGGATTCTATTGCCCTTCTAGCTCTTCTCGTTCTCTCTCGCCCGGTGGTGTACGTGCATAGGACCGTGTCGGAGTTCGGGGATTTGGATTTTCGTGGACTTTCGTGGCTTGTTGAGGTGAGCGGGTTCGCACCTCTTTCTTGTTGGTTGATGTGTTTACTAGTATGATCTATTGATTTTTTTTTATGGTACTCATGTTGGGTGGTAAACCCTAGAAATGGTTGTTGTGATGAATGAGCATGTTTAGTGTTAGCATGATGTTTATTTCGTACTATGATGTTAAACTATGCGGCATGATGTGCTAATGATGTGGGATGTTATATGAGGCCTGTATGTTTGGCCAAAATGTTGTGCAAATGGATGCCTTATGTTGATGCCTTTGAAAAATGTGGCTGCTCAAGGTAGAGCTTTGTGGTTGACATGGGTTTTGTGAAATGCTAAAAACGAGAGTAATGGTTTGGGGCGCAGAATGCCGTTAAGCTCGTTCGATCACCCGGAGGTCGTTGTAGCACGACTTAGGATGGGTGACGGGCCGGAGCCGTGGAGGCGCCAAAATTTATTATGTAGCCCAGAAGGGGCCAGTGGACGTAGATGCAACCGACCCTTTGGCTGGGGCGGTGGCTACGATACCAGGCGAGGCTGGTGACGGTCACTCCGGATACTGGCCAGAATTTCCCAGTAGCTCCCATTTGGACGTCAATGGGATCGG
Source organism: Xerophyta viscosa (assembly GCA_002076135.1). Classification (NCBI taxonomy): domain Eukaryota; kingdom Viridiplantae; phylum Streptophyta; class Magnoliopsida; order Pandanales; family Velloziaceae; genus Xerophyta; species Xerophyta viscosa. The sequence goes on along the minus strand of MJHO01000400.1, from coordinate 22,284 downwards.
CCTCCACGGAGGTCATGTTTGCCGCTTTTATGTTGCACTTGCGGAGATTTCTTGGTCCTTTGATACTGCCAGGATACCCAAGCTCACGGGTGCGGTACCTAAAAAGTATGAAACATTGAGAGGACTAACGGGGCGGTAGTCTAGTTAAACGCTAACATAACAAAGATGATGGCATAAGTTGACGCGATGGGTGTTATTGTTTTAGCATGACTTAATGTGCATATTGTTATGTTGATTTAACTATGAATGTGATTACATTTTATTATTGTGACTGATTTACCTTCAGAGAGAGGTTTCGCGTTTTACCGCTCACTAAGTCTTATGACTTACCCGTTGTTTTCATTTCTTTTCAGATCCGCTCGGTCGTGGCAAGGCACCACTTTAGGGTGCTTAGCACGGCGAATAGTTTTGCGAGGATTTTGGGATAAAGGTATACATGGGGGTTGACTAGTAGTTACATATAGACTTCGGTATAGTAATTAGTAGTATCACCTGTAATTTCTGTAAATGGGAAGTATTAACTTACATGGTTTGTATCTTGTATATTTTTGTTTTAAATGTATTGGAACGCTTTTAGAAAAGTAAACCTCGAAAGTTTTTTGAGGTTTAAGTTCTAAAAGTTGTAAGAAATGTTGGTTAGTAGTATATGTGAAAAGCTTAATGATTTTTGTTCATAACTTCTTCTAAATGGGTTTTGAGCCTTGTCGCGCGTGTAATTGGTTATTTGTGTGCTCGCCATCACTTCAAATGTATAAGATAGTGATTTGATCAAAATGTGACTACTTGAGTTCTAAAATTTTCGTATTTTCGATGTTTCGAAAAGGTATCTTGTTTAAGAGATTTAAAGTGCTTTTGGATTGAAATTCGATACCTGCATGTTGATAATGATTATATGTGTGTGTATACTTGGTGTCAAAAGATTTGGAGAAAAATATTTTTGGAAATGAGGTGTTGAGAATTTGGTTACTGCAATGTTGTTTTTGCAGAACCTGCAGGTATCGGTCGACCGATGTTGGACGCGGTCGACACCGAAAACCGGTAGGTGTTCTGTATTTCGTATTGGTCGATTTCTGGTCGACCGATAAATCTCTCCGGTCGACCGATAAGTAGCTCTGGAATTTATCTTCAAAATTTTCGTATTTGACTTCCGAATTTGATTTCGATGCTTGAGGGTTTCTTATAATTACTAACTAGAGGTTTAGAAAGTCCAAAATCTTTCGGAAAAATACAGGTCGAGCCGGTATTTCGAAAATACAGTTTTAAGATTATTTATAAAAGGATTTCAATGAAGGTTCGGACCTTAGATTGCATAGGATCCTTTTTGTGTCACCTGGGGAGGTTGATACATTAGTATCCTATGCAAACTAAGCTCGGTTCGAGACCGGACGCCTCCCGCGGGTTCTCTGTCTCGGACTGAATGTCCAGGTTGCGGCTCTACCGTATTTCTAAATTTGAATTGTAAATTTGAGTATCGGTGTTTTGAAAACGATCTCTCCAATTGTTTAAGCTTCCGCGAAATTAATTATTTTGAAGTCTATCTCTTTACTATAAAGATTATTTTTCGCTCGTCGCGGTCCCAAGCTCGCGGGTCGTGACACAAGACTTGTACGCATTGCAACAAGAAGGGGCACACTCAAGCCGAGTGTTGGACTCTCATTCCAGAGATGGCGCCAAAACGAGAGACAAGGGAGCCGTGGGCAAGGGCCAGACTCTAAGTCAACCTACGGTAGAAGAAGAGGAGCCGATCACTCTCCAAGATGGAGGAGGCGACACCCAACCCTTGCAGCTCATGTATACACTGAGCCAAGGAGAGGTGTATTCCACGCAGGCAAAGGACCCCCATAATGATAAGGAGCGAGAAGAGCTCTTTACTGAACATTCAGGTAATCTACATAGTGCAATGCATTGTAGATCCTGGCATGTCAAGAAATCTGGCTTCGGAGGCACAGTTACCAATTGCATTTGGAGACTATCCATATACGAGACACCTCAAGTGTTGGAGTGGTCTACAACAATACAGCGGGAGATGGAAGTCACACGAGTTTTGCCAAGCATCAAAGTTCCGGCGGTGTCGGCAGCATTCATTTGATGAAGTGATGTGCAGAGGTGATTCCATTAAGATGTGTGGCCATATCATCCTGAAATCCATACCTATGGGATACGAGATGCCGATCTATCTTCGGCCGGGCTCCAACAATTACATTCTACGTTAAGGAAGGCAAGACGTTCACCATGGAGCGGACATGGGAGGAGGGGAAAAGGCAACCCAATGGCATGATAAGAGATGTTGCCGTTCAAAAATATTTGCACTTTTATGTCAAAGACACAACGCAACGAAGGGATATGAGTGGCAACCCTCAAGAAGAATAGCTAAAGCATCATTGCGGAGCCAATGCATCCATATACGAGGGGAGGTTTGAAATCCAGGTGGATCTTGGGTCAAAACCCAGGTGGCGCAACCTAGTGTGGCATGGCACGGCAGGGCGCGCCATGGGCCATCGACATGGGCGCATAGCCGGCAAAGTGCGGAAGTTCTGCCAAGGCGCCGGCATGGGCGTGGCATAGGCAGCGGCAATGGATGCGGCCAAGGGCGCGGCATGGATGCGGCAAGGGCGCGGCAATGGACGCGGCATGGGACCGCGGCATGGGCGCGGCATCTGCGCACCGCACAGGCCGGCTAGGCGCAGGGGACCGCGGAAGGCCAAGGGAGCGGGCACGCGGGGCCGCGCGGAGGCCCAGCGGGCGCGGCGCTGCGCGGAAGGCCCAGCAGGACGCGCGGGCATGCGCGGAAGACTCAGCGCGCGCCGCGCGCGGACAGGCAGCGGAGCACGCCGCGCAGAAAGGCCAGCGGTTGTGCCGGGCGGCGGCCAGAACAAGCGGGGCGTGCGAGGCTAAGGGTGGCTCAAGGCAATTCCCACTAAGTAGTTATTGTATTCTGCTTTTAATGTTTTAATTGCTGTAATAGAAAATTAGGTTTGTAATGTTTTTCTATTAATACAAGCAAAGAAAACAAAGTGGGGTTGATTCGGCCACAACCAAATCTTACTCTCTCTCACTTCGGCCATTTCCTTCTAGACCCTCTAGATCTAATTACAACCGGTCTTAGACATCCCTTGGGGATTCGGATCACATGCGAAGAGAAATGTCGGGGCTGCTGGATTTTCCGGGGTCTAGGTCTATCAGCGCCCGAGTCGGTCGGGCAAGTAGGCGGGCTAGCGGAGCGCTCGTACCCGTCCCCTCGTTATCTCCGATCCAGGAGGAGAGCATTCCTACGAGGGGGTCTTCTGCTGCTCTTCCTTCTACGGAGGGGCTCCTGAGTCTTCGTCCCAGCTTCGCGGGCAAAAAGAAGAAGAGAACGCAGTAGAGTCTAGAAGAGGAAGACGCTCCAGATCTACGTGCCAAACCTGGAAATACGGGGGGAGCCGTATAAGAGGAGTATCTGAAGCGGCGATGGAATTCATACACAAGTGTCTTCCGAAGAAGGACAGATTGCTTCTTCCTGGGGCGTCAGTTGATTCTTCACTGAGGGATATGTCGTTGAACGCGGCCAATGTAAGCATGGGTCGTTTTTTTTTTTTTTTTTTTTTTTTTTTTTTTTTTTTTTTTTTTTTTGGTCCTGTTATCTGAGATGTCCCGTTGTGATCGCAGCTGCTGGCCTCCATGAGTCAAGTGCTCGCCGTCGTCAAAGGGCGAGAGAGAATTTTGGAAAAGGCCGAGGCAATTAAGGTTGAGATGGTGAAGTTGATCCAGGAGCGGGACGAAGCTACCCATTTGGCTAAGGAGCAGGAAGAGCTAGTTGCTTCACTTCAGTCGAAGCTCGACGCAAGCTTAAAGGACCAGAGAGAGTTACACTAAGTTTGCCCGGGAGGAAGCTGAAAGGAAGACTAAGTCGTTGAAGGATAAAGACGCTCAGATTGCCAAACTTCAGTCCTTGGTCGAGGCGAAGGACTCGGAGCTTCAGCAGGCGCCTGGAAAGGCGATCGAGGGGTATTGGGCTTCAAACGAGTTTGCCGTTGAGAAGGGGAAGCACGCCGTGGTCTTCAGCCGCTTCGTTTACTTTGAGACGTTGAGGAAGGTTCCGCCAAAGAAGTTCCTGAAGAAGGGGAGGAGTTTTTTTGACTTCCTGAAGGAGGAGGATGTGGTTCGGAGCGCCGGGACCATGCGTGACTCGGGTGCTCAGCCGTTCTCTGACGAAGAGAGGAAGAAATAACGACGTCGACATTTCGAACGCCCTGCTGGTCCGGAGAGGCCGTGCTCCCTTAAGGTTGTTCGTAGTATTTTTCGATTTTCCTTATGTATTTCTTCTCTTCCGTTGTATAGCGAGCGGCCTCCGCATTTTGTTGTAAAGGGGACATTTCATTTTGAATGTTACAGACGGTTCTTTAGGACGTCGTACTTCGATTCTTTTCCCACTTTCATTTGCCTATAAAGGAAAGTTTGGGAACTTTTTACTTGTATCTGTGGCGTTATTCATCTCTCGCGAGCTTCTGAATTTACGGTTAAAGATTTGCCGAAGGGGGAGAGTGTTATGGCGAACGGGGTGACGTCCGATTTGCTGCGGTTGTTGGCACGGGAGAACCGCCTGCTCGAGGTGGAAAACCAGCGGCTCCAGGAAAGGTTAAGAGGCCTCTCGAAGGTCAAGATAGGCACCGTGACACTGCTGCTTCGTGAACGCCCGTTTGTGAAATTGCTTCTTTACGCTCGTACGCCGCATCCTGGAGAGGGACTTGAGGGAAACACGAGAACGGTTGGATCGTGTTTTGCGAGGTTCGTCGACTCCGGAGTATAGTCCTTTGACCCCTCTTCACGATCCGATTATGCCTGGTGACCCTTACCATCTTGACGGAAGCTCCGGTTCGAAAGGTTCTCGTATGTCGGAAGATGACGATTCGTCTTCACGGAGTCCTTGAGTGGCTTTTTGCACTTGTTAGACTTAGCGGTTCAGAGTAGTTTTTTCTTGCGATGTTTGGCTCGTCGTGTAATCTTATTTTCGAATGAAATTGATGCCGTAATCTTATTTTCGAATGAAATTGATGCCGATTCTGTGTTTCGCTAGTCTCGTAAGGGTATTTGTTTTGAGCGGACGGGCCTTTGCGTCCCCCCCAGCCAGTGGTAACGGAGTGCGATACGACACGGGATGTCGCTTCCGTTTCGTCTGGCTGGAGTTGAAGGAGCGGCCTTCGAGGTCCGACCGCTTTTGAGTGGACGCCTTTGCGTCCCAGCCAGTGGTAACGGATGCGCGATACGACACGGGATTCGCTCGTTTTTTCGTCTGGCTGGAGTTGAAGGAGCGGCCTTTCGAGGTCCGACGCTTTTGAGTGGACGGGCCTTTGCGTCCCCCCCAGCCAGTGGTAACGGAGTGCGATACGACACGGGATGTCGCTCCGTTTTCGTCTGGCTGGAGTTGAAGGAGCGGCCTTTCGAGGTCCGACGCTTTTGAGCGGACGGGCCTTTGCGTCCCCCCCAGCCAGTGGTAACGGAGCGCGATACGACACGAGATGTCGCTCCGTTTTCGTCGGCTGGAGTTGAAGGAGCGCTTCGAGGTCCGACGCTTTTCTAGCGACGGCCTTTGCGTCCCCCCCAGGCCAAGTGGTAACGGAGTGCGATACGGCACAGGATGTCGCTCCGTTTTCGTCTGGCTGGAGTTGAAGGAGCGGCCTTTGGTGATTGTTTGCCGTGAGGTGAAGCTCAACATGCGAGAAGATCGCTTTCTTGATAGCTAAAGGAATGTTTACAAGTCACTGATGATAAGCTCGAAGATTTAGTACGCTCCACGTTCTCGGTACATCGTTTCCTTCCGTGTCTTGTAGCGCGTAAGCTCCTTTGCCGAGTGCTTCAGAGATACGGTAAGGGCCTTCCCATGTTGGTCCGAATTTGGTGGATTGCTGCTGTACCTTCCTCAGGACCAGTTGTCCTTTTTGGAATGATCTCAATCTCACCCGGCTGTTGTAGTAATGGGACACCCGTTGCTTGTACACTTGCGCTCTGATTAGGGCCCTTTCTCGTTTCTCGTCGAGTAAGTCGAGTTCGTTAAGAATGCGGTCTCCGTTGGATGTATCGTCGTTGTATTCCGACTCTGAATGAGTAGGGTTGTTTGAACCTCTACGGGGATCACCGCTTCAAGTTCCCCGTAAAAGTGGAGAGCGAAGGGCGTTTCTCCGGTCGTACGTTCGGTGAGTGGTCGCGGTAAAACGCCATAGGACCGTTTGGGAGGTATGTGGGGCCAATTTCCTTTCGCACCTTCTAGACGTTCTTTAGGCCTTCTAATATCGTTTCGATTGCGTTCTCCACTTGTCCCGTTGGCTTTTGCGGATGGTAGACGGAGGCGAACCTTTGTTTGATATGGAGTGTCTCACATAGTTTTTTTCATCTCCGGACTTGTAAATTGGCTGCCGTTGTCCGATACGAGATATTTGGGTATCCCGAAGCGGCATATGACTGATTGTTTGAAAAACTTAGAGACCGCTGCCCCGGTGATTGTTGCCAATGGCTCAGCTTCAATCCACTTCGTGAAGTAGTCTATCGCGACGATCAGAATCGCCTTTGTCTTGAGCGGGTGGGAGAGGTCCAACGAGGTCCATGCCCCATTGTAAGAATGGCCAGGGTGACACAACGTTGGATATTGGCTCTGCCGGCACGTGGCTGACCTTGGCGTATTCTTGACATCGGTGGCACGAAAGAACGAACTTCTCAGCATCCGTCATAACGGTCGGCCAGTTAAAAACCTTGTCGAAGACTTTCTGGGAGAGGGTCCGTGCTCCCACAGATTTAGCACAATCCCTTCGTGTATGGGTCCCGGAAGGATGGTCCTTGGCCATCTCTTCGTCTACACACTTGAGGTAAGGGGCCGAGAAGGCTATACGATATAGCTGGCCGTTTATGAGAGTAAAACGGGCTGCTCTTCTTATGATTGCCTCGGCGAGTTTTTTGTCCGAGGGGAGCTCCTGTTTTCCAAGTAATTTTTGATGTCAGAAAGCCAACTACTTGAACGGATAACGGAACATACCTCTACTTCGTCAATTGACGGGGCATGAAGCTCCTCTCGGAGTACGACGCCGGGTTGTTCATCAGTTGTTGCGGAGGCCAATCGAGCTAAGGCGTCCGCCATGTGGTTCTTATCTCTAGGGATATGGAGGACTTCGAACTTGTTCGAGTCGACACGAAACGTTTGATCTTTCGTAAGTAGGCTGCCATTACGTCGTCACGAGCTTCGTATTCTCTAGAAATCTGGTTTGCGACGAGCTGTGAATCGGTGTACGCTCTCAGCCTTCTGACTCCGAGTTGCTTGGAAAGGCGGATCCCTGCTATGATGGCTTCGTACTCTGACACATTATTTGGTTCGCGTAAAAAAGAAGTTTACCTTCCAGGCGTACTCCAATCGGACGTTGTCCGGGCTGGATAGGACTATGCCTGCCCCGTTGCCTGCGGCGTTGGAGGATCCGTCGGTATGCAGAGTCCAAAGATTATCAGCGTTAGCTATTCCTGACGTGTGGCGACGGAGATCTTCTTCGAGCGGCGGAGTCATCTCGGCGATGAAATCAGCCAAGACCTGAGCTTTGATCTCCGGTCGTGGTTGGAAGAGGATGTCGAACTCCTTCAGCTTCATTGACCACTTAGCTATGCGGCCTGACGCTCCCGGATCTCTCATGACCTGCGCCAATGGGGTATTCGTCAGGATGTGAATGGGGTGCCCCTGGAAGTAGGGCCTCAACCGTCCTGAGCAAAGAATGATCGTGTAGGCTAGTTTCTCTAGCGTGGAATAATTGAGCTCCGAGTCTCGGAGAAGCTTGCTGTAGTAAAAAATAGAATTCTGGACGTTATCCTGTTCGCGAACGAGGACCGCGCTGGAGGTCGACTCCGAAACAGATACGTATAAGTATAACGGCTCTCCGGGTTCGGCGATAGCCATGACCGGGGGTTGTGTGAGGAAAAGCTTGAGTTCCTCGAATGCTCTGTCGTGCTCCGGAGTCCAAAGGAACCTCGTATTCTTTCTGAGGATGTTGTAGAAAAGCTTGCATCGATCCCCGGAACGGGATATAAAACGTCCGAGGGCTGTGATCCGACCTGTTAGTCGTCGTACCTCCGTTATACTTTTCGGGGGAGGCATATCGATGATCGCTCTTACTTTGTCCGGATTCGCCTCCACTCCGTGGGGTGTGACAACATACCCGAGAAACTTTCCTGAGGAGACTCCGAAGGAACACTTTTCAGGGTTGAGGCGTATTCCGTAGTGCCTCATTATGTCGAATGCCTCCTGTAAGTGCCGGGCGTGGTCTTCCCGGTTCTTGCTTTTGACGAGGAGATCGTCGACATAGGACTTCATCGTGTTTCCCAAGAGTGGCTTGAAACCCGTGTCGACGAACCTTTGGAACGTTTCCCCAGCATTTATCAGTCCAAACGGCATGACCTTGTAGCAGAACGTCCCTATGTCGGTGATGAAGCTCGTTTTTTCTTCATCTCCGGGATGCATTTTGATCTGATTATATCCTGAAAGCATTCCATGAAAACCTTGCATCCGTGTCCCGCGGTGGAATCTACCAATTTATCTATCTGTGGAAGCGGGTAGCAATCTTTCGGACAAGCTTTATTGAGATCCGTGAAGTCGATACACATTCTCCATTTCCCGTTAGACTTTTTAACTAGTACGACATTTGAAAGCCATTCGGGGTATCGAACTTCTTTGATGAAGCCTGCACTTAGAAGCTTCTCCACTTTGTCTTTGATAGCCTTTGGCTCTTTCGAGGGCGAAAAGACCGTTTCTTCTGTTTGACCGGCTTAGCATCGGGCATGACGCTGAGCTTGCTGAGTGATAATGCTGGGGTCGATCCCCGGCATGTCGGACGGAGTCCATGCAAATATATCCGTGTTGCTTTGGAGGCATTCTTTCAGTATCTTGAACTCTTCGGGATTTAAGGTGGAGCCGAGGAATAGTACTTTCCCGTCTTCATTGTCTCGTCGTGCCGGAATGGTAATCGTTGGCTCAGCGGGCGAGGCGCTAGTTCTCCGCGTCTCGTTTTGGTCCCTGAGGTAAAGAGGACCTTCGACGGGTAGCGCCTCCTTCTTCAAGGAGTCGTTATGGAGTCGTTTCGCTGTGTGTTGATCGCCGCGCAGTGTGTAGATTCCGGACTTGGTTCTAAACTTCATTTTCAAGTGCGGAATTGAGACGACTGCCTTGAACTTCCACATCCCTGGTCTTCCGAAGATCACATTATATACGGAGGGAATTTGTACGATTACGAACGTAACCGATGCTGTCCTAAGTCGAGGTGCTTCGCCAATAGTGACACGGAGGTCAATAGCTCCTAAGGGTGTCATGGAGAAGCCGTTGAATCCCACTAGTTCTGAGTGGACCGGTCGTAGTTCCGATTCTGGAATCCCCATTTTGGCGAAGCAGTCGTAGAACATGATATCCACCTTGCTCCCCGTGTCGATCATTACACGGTGTACCCTCATGGAGTTGATGACCATGGTCGTTACGAGAGCGTCGGTGTGGAGGGTGATCACTCCGTCGAAGTCGTTGTCGTCGAAGGTGATCGGTTCCGTGCCTTCTGTGTCTATCGAGGAATCTCGAGTTTGGAGGAGGTAGCACTCTCCGTTTCGCCGCTTTCTTCCACGGGAGATTTCTTCGTCAATCTCTCCGGAGATAAAATTAATCTCTCCGTAATGTACTTGGTGCGTCGGTTCTGCCCGTCTTTCGGGTTCCGGTTGCGGCTGATGTCGTAGGGGGTTGTCTCGTCTTGGGGGTTGGTTCCCCCTCCGTGCAAAATCAGGAGTTTCGCCTCGTCTTATTTTTCTTCGTTAGGTAGTCCGCGGAGTTGGCGACAGTCTTCGGTGAAGTGTCCATGCGACTCGTGAAAGTCGCAGTATTTCCCCTCGTTTCTTTTCTTCGGAGGAGCTCTGATGGGGGGTGGTCTCGCCACCTGCTCCTTGGTTTCCAGTATATGTAGGATGTCTTTCCGTGGGGCGGACAAAGGAGTGTATTCCTGCGAATCTGGTGTTGTATACTGGCTTCTGGGAACAACTTGTGGGAGCCCTTGTTGTCGCCTTTGACTCTTTCTTTTCCTTTTTCTCAGGGCCTCATTTCCGGTGTTGTCTTGTGTTCTTCCTCCTCTAGAAGATGTGCTTTGCCCCGTGTTGTGTGAGAGGGTTTTGTCACGGCGTATTTTCCTTTGAGGTTCCGAACGGTTTATCAGCCTTCCCCTTCTGCTGAGGCGCATTCCCGCAGTCCTTTTTAAGTGCTTCCTTCCGCGGTCTTGGGAAGTATTGCGGTGAAATTCGTACGCCAATTGTTGTTCCGCAATGCGGTTTTTTAGAGCGCTGTGACGATGAGGTCGTTACTCGTTATCCCCAGTTTGATTTGTTCATCGGTGAATCGTTGATAATAGCTCTCAAGGTCTCGTTGGGCTCCTGCTTTGATTGTTCATGATGGAAGTCGGGACTTTTTTGGAAGTGAGTGCTGGAGAAGAATCCTTGAGACGATCATCTCAACGAACTGATTCCCAGTTCGCTATGCCCTTGGGGGATAGCTGGTTTGAACCAAGTCAAAGCGTGTTCCTTCGAACAGCGTCCGGTAAGGACGTTGCAATATAGATCTCGTCGCACGGGTAGGCTTCAATTGCTTCGGTACGAAGTGGCGGATATAGTGGGTTGGATCCGTGGTGCCGTCGTAACGGTTAATTTTCGGCGCGGTGTAGCCTACGGGATATGGAGATGCCACTATTTCCTCAGAGAAAGGAGAAAATCTGTCTACTCCTGTGAACGAACTATTGAAGCATTTCCTGATGGTCGGTGGACCAGGGAGAGCCGGGACAGCTTCCCGTTGTTGTGCGCGTCTTAGCTCTCGTAGCCTCCTTTCTTTCGATCTTCCGGAGCTCACTTCGTCTTCATGCTCGTCCTGGCTCGAATGTGCGGAGAGTCGTCGGTCAAGGTGAGACTCTCTCCGTTGCGGGTCTTGGCATGGTGGGTCCCGCGCGGAGCGCTGGGGTTGATGTGGCAATCGTTGAGCGGCGCGCCCCATCGAACGGGCAGGCTCCTGTCTTGGTGGAGGGTTAGCAGGTCCGAGTCTGTCAAAAGCAGACTCCCTCCTGCCATGTTCCCTATTTTCTCTGACTGCCCCACGGCGCGCTGGGTCTCGTCCTGACTGACGGCTCTGGGCCTGTTGTGATGCAGCGGTGGTTGCGTTTTGTTCTCGCAGCGCTGCTCGTACAGTTTCTTGGATCACTTGTTGGGCTAACGGATTGGTCAAGATTTCAGAGTGTGCAGGCTTGGTAAGCGTCTAGAGATTGAGAGGATGTGTTTCTGGAGCTCGAGAAGGCCCGGCGCCCTTGGGCGTAGGCATCGGTGGAGAGGGAAGTTGAGTCGGAGTTGAGGTGTTCGTGTTTAGGCGCGTTCGGGAGGCTGACTGACGAGCGGGCTGGCTTCGAGTGTTCAATACTCCTGGATCAATACTCCCCTTCCATAAGCCGAATGCTCCGGCATTGGCTTCAAAAAGAGGAAAACTTTAGACTTCCGACTTGAAGCATTGGTCCTGCTTGAGTTGGTTTGCTTTGTGACTGAAATTTCCAGCTAGGAACGTTGACTGAAACACCTTCCTTTGCTGAAATGACTTGCCTCTTAGAATGGCGCAAGAAGAACTCGAACGAGAGAGGGCAACACGCTTGCCTTCCAACACAATCCTTGGATGAACAAACTCCTTATGCTCTTTCTTCAAAACGATATTTTAGATCACAGACGATAGTAGATAAGCATCAAAACGATCATAAAAGATATGAACCCAAGTATAACATGACAACACATCCAAAGGCACAACATCACATACAACTTCATCAATAAAATGCTTCGTAATACGAACTTAAGAGTGCATTGGTATCTCACCCTTACTCGACCTCCTCCGGTTGAAATCCATGTTAGAACGGAAGATTTGGATGTGGCTTCACTTCTAGGCGAGTCTCTCCACCAACTCTTGAGAGATGAGGTTCTTTTGGCTAGCCGGATCAAAGAACGACATCCACCACTTCTGCTTCACTTGTAATTTTTCAGCCGGAAGAGGGCCTCTCGCTCCTTCTCCTTTGCTTCATTGTACAACAAGAGCTAGAGTGGGATCGGCTTCAATGAACTTCTCTAAGAAACTTCCTCCATCTCCTCGGGTTTCTTCCATTAGGGTGACTATGGGCGGCTCGAGGCTTCATCCGCTCCCTTGATCTCCTTGGGGACCGAGTTCCGGGTGAAGGTTCCAACACACTTCTCCTTTGTGTGGCCAAGCTTGTTGCAATGTTCACAAAACGTTGCTCTTCTTGGGCTCGGCAACTTCAGATTTTGGTGGCCCTTGGACTACACTTGCTTCTCGTGGAGTTGAAGGCTGGATGATTGTCCACAGAGCCTTCGAAACATGGTGGGGTTGAGCTTCGCCTTGCGCTCCCCAAGCGGTGGCCATCTGACAATGCTTCATCCAAATGGTATGTGCCTGGCCAGATTTTCAGATCCTCGCGATGTTGAGGTTGAAGTTCAGCAACATACTTTCTAAACACTTCGGCTTCATTCTCGTCGATCCCCAAGACAAGGGCCTTCCGACGGAACTCGAAAGTAATGTCTTGAACCGTTTCGATCCCGGGATTTGCCGGTAGAATAACCATTGACTCCAAAGTTCTTACATACCCAACCGGATAGATAATTGACTACGAACAAGATGCTTGAAGATCTCCACGAGATTCCCTCCACATCATGGGATCTGCACATTAAGTATTCCACCACATAAAGCATGCGAAGATAACTTAAGACGAGCCAATGCAAACTTTTGCCACATTATTGTAATCATACAAACAGAAATATGACTCTAATTGATCGACCAAGAATCGAGTTTTCTCACCGGATAAGTTTCCATCGTATGTAGTAAGTCGATCTGGCTAATTGACTGGACCATCCCATGCTTCCTTCTCCTCCAAATATGCTTCCTCCGATGAAAGTTTTCAGCTGGCTCCTTCCCCGGTCGGCGAGACGTCGAGGGTCCTTCCATCGAGTGATAGAGTGTGTTCGGTGGCACCATAAGGTGGAGGGATGGACGGAAATGCATGGAACTGAAATGCCATTGGTGTAGGCGTCAAATATAGGAAGCTTGTTCCTGGAAAATGGCGCTGCAAAAGTTGCTGGAATACACCCAGGAACTTGCTGGAATTCCCGAAAACAGAACATTGCTTGAGACTCGGGTTCGCGTCGCGATTTGGCTTCTGTTTTTCCAAACTTGTCGGGGAACTGTTCTGGACTCATTCTGAGATTGCTGGAACTTGCGGAGCTTCAAGGCAACTGCATTGGTATTCGTTTGAAAGGCTGCGACGTGCACAAGCATTTCGTCGAGCCTTTTGGTGTACGACGGCTTGTCGTTCATCTATTTCCACTTGAGCTTTGTATAAAAACTGAGATAAAAATGGTTGTAACGCGAGGATATTTTGCTCTATCAAGAGACTTATTACCTCGGCTATTGCTCAGATTTTTCTTGGCCTTACTCCGGGATTCTTCTCGAAGGTGGTAGCTCCATGGCTCCCGATTACCGCTTCCTTGTATGACCGAGTGTTATAAAAGCCTTTGGTTTGGCTCATGTGCGAGCTTCACCACCACCTCAAGGACGACCTTGCTCTGATACCAACTTGATCGGAATGGGCGACGAGCCTAGCCTCAAAGCTCTCTCAACGCTCGGCTCACTCCGGAAGAGGGGAGATTGTTTTAGATGTGGGTGGTGTTCTTGGTGGTGACCGAAGAGGTCGATAAACCTCTAAGGCTGGCCAGGGGGCTGTAGGGAAGCTAGTGGGCTGTAGAAACTCCAATGATCGGAGTTAGGGAAGGGTCGCCGGAGCTAAGACTGATGGGCTCGGGTGAGAGCTTTGTTTTAGCTCGAGTGAGCTAGTTTTTGCTCAGATTGAGCTTCGGAAACTTGGAATTACTTGAAGCTAGTATGGAGATAAGCTTAATCATTCAAAATGCAGCCCCAAAAGGGGAATAAATACAGAAAGTTGTGACTCACTAACCTCTAGAGTCTACTACTAATTACATCATAAAAGATAAAAAGAGATATTACCTTCTAAATGGACACTTAGTTGCAAGCTCTAGAAGCTTTTGACACTTAGGGACACCTAAACTACTTAGCACACTTGTAATTAAGCTAAATATGATTAAAAACACTTATTACACGAATTTGGACTGATTTTTAGTTGTTTCTTCGCGCTCTGGCGCAGGGCCGCGCGCGCGCGCCCGAGCGCGCCCCCGGTTCGCCCAAGGCGTGCGCCCGGGCAACCAGCGGGCGCCTTGGGCGCGCGCCCACGGCGGGCTGGGCGCCATTGGGGCATTTTTTGCTCCTCCTTCGCGTGCTGATATGATGCGTGACTTCGAATCCCAATTTTGAGGTGGCACGGGAACTTCGAGAAGACCTTGGACTTGCTGCCTCTTTTTGGATTGGTCTTGAACTTGCTTGAACTTTTGCACTGAACTCTTGATGTGCTTTTGTGCGCGGCATGCGGCGTCCCTTGGCGTGAGAGCCTTGATGTGGCCTAGGCTTGGCCGCGTTTCTTCGACTTGGGCGTCAACTAAGATCCTCCTGATCATTGCTGGGGACCGGGTAACCCCGGAGGGCGAAGCTCCGGCATTGGCCTTCAAACGGGGAGATGCAACTTTAAGAACTTCCGACCTTGAAGCATTGGTCCCGCTTGAGTTGGTTTGCTTTGTGACTGAAATTTCCAGCTAGGAACCTTTGACTGAATACACCTCCTTTGCTGAAATGACTTGCTCTTGGAATGGCGCAAGAGACTCGAAACAGAAAGAGAGGGCAACACGCTTGCCTTCCAAACACAATCCTTGGATGACAAACTCCTTATCCTCTTCCTCAAACGATATTTTAGATTAACGACGATAGTAGATAGCATCACGATCATATAAAGATATGAACTCCCCGAGTATAACATGACACACATCCAAAGGCAACAAACATCACATAACACTTCATCAATAAAATGCTTCGAATAGCGAACTTAAGAGGTGCATTGGTATCTCACCCTTACTCGACCTCCTGGTTGAAACCATGTTAGAAGGAAGGATTTGGATGTGGCTTCCACTTCTCTAGCCCGAGTCCCTCTCCACCACTCTTGAGAGATGAGGTTCTTTTGGCTTACCGGATCAAAGACGAAATCCACCCTCTTGCTTCACTTTTGTATTTTCAAGCCGAAGAAGGGCCTTCGCTCCTTCTCCTTTGCTTCATTCACAACAAGAGCTAGAGTGGGATCGGCTTCAACGACTTGCTCTAAGAACTTCTCCCCATCTCCTCCGGGTTTCTTCATTAGTGGTGACTATGGCGGCTTCGAGGTTCCTCCGCTCCTTGATCTCCCTTGGGGACGAGTTCCGGGTGAAGGTTTCCAACACTTCTCCTTTGTGTGGCCAAGCTTGTTGCAATGTTCACAAGACACGTTGCTCTTCTTCTGGGCTCGGCAACTTCAAGATTTTGGTGGCCCTTGGAACTAACACTTGCTTCTCTGGAGTTGAAGGCTTGATGATTGTCCAGAGCCTTCGAAACATGGTTGGCGTTGAGCTTCGCCGCTTGCGCCCAAGCGGTGGCCATTCGACAATGCTTCATCAATGGTATGTGCTGGCCAATTTCCAGATCCCGGCGATGTTGAGCGTTGAAGTTCAGCAACATACTTTCTAAACCACTTTTCGCTTCAGTTCTCGTCGATCCCCAAGACAAGGGCCCTTCCGAACGGAACTCCGAAGTATAGTCTTGAACCGTTTGATCCGGGATTGGCGCGGTAGAATAACCATTGACTCCCAAAGTTCTTCCACAATACCCAAACGGATAGAATTGACTACGGAACAAGATGCTTGAAGATCTCCCACGAGATTCTCGCACATCATGGGATCAACATAAGTATTCCACCACAATAAAGCATGCGAAGATACACTTAAAGACGAGCCAATGCAAACTTTTGCACATCATTGTAATCATACAAACAGAAATATGACTCTAAATTTGAATCCGCAACCAAGAATCGAGTTTTCCTCACCCGGATAAAGTTCCGTCGTTATGTCGGTAAGTCGAATCTTGGCTTCACTTTGACTGGACATCCATGCTTCCTCTCCTCCAAATATGCTTTCCTCCGATGAAAGTTTTAGCTGGCTCTTCCCCGGTCGGCGGAAAAAGTCGAGGGTCCTTCATCGAGGGATAGAGTGCGTTCGGTGCACCATAAGTGGAGGGATGGACCGGAAAATGCCCATGGGACTGAAATGCATTGGT
This sequence comes from Xerophyta viscosa, assembly GCA_002076135.1. Lineage (NCBI taxonomy): Eukaryota > Viridiplantae > Streptophyta > Magnoliopsida > Pandanales > Velloziaceae > Xerophyta > Xerophyta viscosa. Next base: position 6,014 of record MJHO01000400.1, on the reverse strand, counting down.
GTAGGCGTCAAATATAGGAGCTTGGTTCCTGGGTGAAATGGCGCTGCAAAAGTTTGCTGGAATACACCCCAGAACTTGCTGGAATTCCCAAAACAGGAACATATGCTTCAGCTCGGGTCGCGTCGCGATTGGCTCTGTTTTTCCAGAACTTGTCGAGGTCTGTTCTGGAACATCATCTGAGATTGCTGGAACTTCGGAGCTTCAAGGGCAATGCATTGGTCTTCGTTTGAGCTGCGAACGTGCACAAGCATTTCGTCGAGCTTTTGGTGTTACGACGGGCTTGTCGTTCATCTCTTTCCACTTGAGCTTGTAAAAACCTGAGATAAAATGGTTTTGTAACCGAGGCTATTTGCTTACAAAGAGTCTTATTTACCTCGGCTTGCTCAGATTTTTTCTTGCACTTCCTCGGGATTCTTCTCCGAAGGTGTAGGCTCCATGGCTTCCCGATACCGTTCCTTGTATGACCGATGTTATAAACGCCCTTTGTTGGACCTCATGTGCGAAGCTCACGAACACCTCAAGGACGACCTTGCTTCTGATACCACTTGATCCGGGATGGGGCACGAGCTAGCCTCAAAGCTCTCTCACGCTCGGCTCACTCCGGAGGAGGGGAGATTGGGTTTTTTAGATGTTGGTGGTGTTCTTGGTGGTGACCGAAGAGGTCGATAAACTCCTAAAGGCTAGGGCCCAGGGGGGCTGTAGGGAAGCTCTAGTGGGCCCTGTAAAAACTCAGTGATCGGAAGTTGGGAAGGTCGCCGGAGCTAAGACTGAAATGGGCTCGGGTGAGAGCTTGTTTTGAGCTCGGGTGAGCCTAAGTTTTGCTCGATTTGAGCTCGGAACTTGGATTTTACTTGAAAACTAGTATGGAGACTAAGCCTTAACATTCAAATGCAGCCCCAAAGGGGATAAATACAGAAAGTTGTGCTCACGTAACTCTAGAGTCTACTACTTAATTACATCATTAAAAGATAAAATGAGATAATTAACCTTCTAATTGACACTTGGTGCAAGCTCTAAAGAACTTTTGACACCTTAGGGACACCTAAACATCCCTTAGCAAACTTGTAATTAAGCTAAAATAAAGATTAAAAAAACACTTATTACACGAATTTTGGACTGATTTTTTAGTTGTTTTCGCCGCTCTGGCGCTGGTCCGCGCGCGCGCCGCTCGAGTTGCGCCACCGGGCGCCAAGCGGGCGCAGCATGGGCGCGCGCCCACGCGCCCTGGGGCCATTTGGGCAATTTTTGCTCTCTTCGCGTGCTGATGTGATGCGTGAACTTCGTATCGCCAATTTTTGAGGTGGCACGGACTTCGAGAAGACTGGAACTTGCTCGACACTTTTTTGGATTGGTCTGAACTTGCTTGAACTTGCACTTGAACTTCTTGATGTGCTATGTGCGCGGCATGCGAGTCCTTGCCGTGAGAGCCTTGATGTGGCCGAGGTTTGGCCGCGTTTTTTCGACTTGGGCGTCGACTAAGATCCTCCTGGATCATCCGAGATGATAGATGAGGTCAAGCCGAAGTGACGCTACACGTGATCTTTAATAGCCTGGCCATCTCTTCGCCCGTGATGGTTTTCTTGCTTGGCACCAAACAAATCGTCTTGCTAAACCTGTCCACCACCACAAGAATGTAATCGTGGTTGCGCCTTGTGCTCGGCAAGCCTCCCACGAAGTCCATGGACACACTCTCCCAAGGTCGGCTCAGGACTGGTAATGGCATGTAGAGTCTCGTCTTTCTGTTCGCCGACTTATACATACAACATAGGGTGCAACTCCTAACGAACCTCTCCACGTCCATACGCATACGCGGCCAATAGAGATAGCGCTCTAAGTTCTTCAACGTCTTTTCCAAGCCGAAATGCCCCGCCACCTTTGACGTGTGCGCCTCTCGAATCTAATAAGCTCGTCTTATGTAATAAAACTTTAATAATAAAATCTAATAAAATATTTGTGGTGCCAATTAGGGCTGAGCATTACCCGAAATTAGACCCTGAACCCGACCTGAATTGACCCGAAAAACACACAAATTTCGGGTTCGGATCGTTTCGGGTTCGGTTCGGGTCAAAATTTCACGCGTTCGGGCCTATATGGCTCGGGTCTGGTCGGCTGTAACAAGATCGGGTCGGGTCAGGTATGATCCGATCGGCTAACATATTAATTGGGGTCATTGGGCCGTGTGTTTGATGCGGCCCAATTGATGAAGCTTTGACAACAGTGTTGAGTCAATTGGATGAAAACCCTACTGCCGCTGCCTCATTTTTTCATCTCTCCCATTCATCACCTTCTCCTTCTCGATTTTTCGTCGTCGTCTCCCGTGACTGCCATCCCCGTCGTCGCCCCTAACCGTAATTTTTGTCTCCTCCCCTCCAAGCCGCGGCGCCGCTGCTCGCAGCTCATCCGATCAATTCTCGACGTCTTCTTCCGACCACGAGCCCCTTCGGATGTAACCCTAACTCAGTAATTGGTGTCTCCCATCCCAGCCGTGGCGCCGTTGAGACTGAGACCCTTCATATCTCCTACGCGTCGATCACTACAGTAGCCAAAGCGTCAATTTCACAATGTGAGTATTTTTTGTCTCCTACCTTTTCGATCAATGCTTTCTCTACTATCTTTATCAATCCGAGCACCATTAGTTAACTAGGTTTTGAACTAGTACTGCAGGATTTGATTCGGGTAGGATTCCGGACCTCTGGTAGTTCTTTGATTTGGGACAGACTAAACAGTTCATTGCGCTACGCGTTGATCACCACAGTAAGTTATTTTTTTTATGAATTGTGTATGTTGCTTTTCTCCTGTTGCTTAACTATGTTTGCTTAACTAGTTAGGTTTTTAATTTATCTTGATCCTGTTAGTCCAGATACTTAGATACATTTGCTTTGTTTTATTTTTAATTTTTTTTTAATTTTCTTACTTGTATTGTGTTGTGACTGTTGTCTGTTCCCAGAAGTCTTCAAATCATATATAATCAAATATAGAGTTCCTTAGATTTGTCTAAATCAAATAATCCAATTTTTTTTTTTTTTCAGAAATGGATAAAGGAAAAACAAGATGTGAGGAGGAACAAACTGAACAGTTCATTGCTCAGCAACATCAACCTTTGTCTATGCAAGTTGTTGAAGATGAAGCTCATCCAAATCCGGCACAAGATTCTCAGCCACCGGCTTCTACCTCACATGCATGTGCAGGTAGTTCTAACTTTAATCGCTTGATTCCAAAAAGAAAACCAATGAAGAAGAGGGTTGTTATTTGGAAGCACTTCACTGAATCAATCATTAATGGTGAAACATATAGGACATGTAAGTATTGTGGTACTTCATATTCTGCCGATTCTAAAAGGTGTGGCACAATAGCATGAAAAAGCATTTGCCGAAGTGTTCCAAGTATGAGAATAGTGAAGTTAACCGGCCTGATTTAAAGCAATTGGAGTTAAGCCTGAAAGCTGCATCTTCTGATCTAAATGTTAGTGATTTGAAACCTTGGAAATATGAAGATGCAGCTTGTAGGAGGGCATTAACTGAATATGATAATTGCTGGAGTGCCTATTTAGAATTGTTGAACATGAGAAGTTCAAAAAATTTTGTTATGCTATGCAAGCTAGATTTCATGTTCCATCGCGGTTTACAATAGCCCGTGACTGTTATGAGGCATTCGTAGATGAAAGAACTAAGTTAAAAAATTGGATGAAATCCAATTGTCGTAGCATTTGCGTTACTACTGATGGATGGACTTCCATCCAAAATCTAAGCTATATGGTTATCACTGGTCATTTCATTGATAATGACTGGAAGTTGCACAAAAAGATTTTAAATTTTTGCCCGGTTACTAGTCATAAGGGCAAGGCAGCTGCAATAGCTATCGAACAATGCTTGCGAGAGTGGGGTATTGAGAAAGTCATGGCAATAAATGTTGATAATGCAAGTTCCAATGATGTTTGTGTTAAAACGTTAAAGGATAGCCTTACAGAACATGCTTTTGTTCTTAAAGGAGAGTATGTGCATGTTAGATGTGTTGCTCATATCATGAACTTAATTGTGAAAGATGGTTTGAAGTTAGTAAATGAATCCGTTGACCGCATAAGAGAAGCAGTCAAGTATGTTAGACAATCACCATCTAGATTGCGTGACTTCAAGATGTGCATTGAGCACGAAAAAATAGATTGTAAATCACTTCTTTGTCTTGATGTTGCCACTAGATGGAATTCCACATTTAAAATGCTCCATGTTGCTCAAATGTATGAAAGAGCTTTTGATAGGTTTGCAATGGTTGACAACAATTTTATTTCAGCCATGATCAAAGGCCCTGGGAAGCCTAATAAACGTGATTGGGCCAATGTGAGAATTTTAGTTGATTTGCTCAAAACTTTTGAGGAGTTGACTAGAAGTGTATCAGCGATCTAATATACTCAAGCAACACCTACGTACATAGTATTAAGTTTGATTGTATGTTTCAGTTTTGGCAATGAATGGTCTAGTGATGGTAATGTTAAAGATGATTTTCGTGCAATCTGCATGAATATGAAAGCCAAATGGGATAAGTATTGGGGAGACCCAGAAAAGCTCAATGTGATGATATTTTTGGGTGTAGTTTTTGATCCCCGATACAAGTTAAGATATTTGAACATCACTGTAAAGGACATGTATTCTCCAGACAAGGCTGAAAAAGTAATTCAAAAGTTAAGAGAATGTCTTGATTCAATGTTTGAAGAGTACATGTCCCACCATAGTGTCCCTCCTGTCCGTGATGATAATGGAGATAGAGATGATCGAAGGGGAAAGAGTTCAAACACTGGGGTTGAAGAAGTTCGTAATACAAGAGGCTTGAAGAAGTCGCAATTGAGATTTATGAGGCTCATTAATGAAGATGATGAAGTGAACCAAACCGAACTAGAGAAGTATTTGAAGGAGGGGCTTGAAAATGTTAACAAAGATCTGGATATATTATTATGGTGGAAGGAAAATAGTACCAGATTTCCAGTTGTTTCACTTATGGCACGTGATATTTTAGCTATTCCAATTAGCACCGTGGCATCGAATCGGCATTCAGTTATTGGTCGTAGAGTTCTTGACCCGCTTTAGGAGCTCTTGACTCTCGAGTTGTAGAAGGTCTTATTTGTGCACAAGACTGGTTTAAAGGGATTGATATCTCGGTGTTGCTCCAAGAAGAAGCGGACATGATAGATAACGGTAATGTGTCAATATCATCGTTCATGTACTCTTTAATATGCTTATTTCTTAAACATCTTAACAATTGATGTTAATATTTGTTAATCTTATAGATGTTGAAATGGTTAAAAGCGCTCAAAAATTATTGAGTTCCGGTTTGTTTTGAGAAGACAAGAATTTTGCTCGGATTTCTGATATTATCGCTTGTGAGTTGAAGTTTCTTTTGATAGCTATTTATTTGCATCAATGCTCTTTGTTTATTTTTGAATAATACTTATTTGCCTCATGTTGCAGATATTTGCCTCATGCTTTTGTTGCTTGCTGCTACCTGTTGTTGTTACTTGCTGCTGCCCCTGTTGTTGTCTACTTGCTGTTGCCTCCTGTTGTTGGCTGGTTTTGCTTGTTGGTTTTGCTGGGCTTCTGCGTGTATTTCTGCTTGCTGGTTGTAATGACTAATAAGTTTATAACTTAGCTTCTGTTTTCTCCTTCTGCTTCTGTTTGCTGCTTCTAGCTTCTGAATTTTCAAAATTGTAATATGGACTGTAAGGTGGTAGACTGAAATTTGTAATGTATTATGGATTGTAATGTAATACACTGTAGTGTAGTAGATTGAAACTGTAATATGAACTTTTATGAACGAACTATATTACTGTAATGTAGTTTTTTGCAGCAATATGGACTGATGTTGTAGTTTGAACTGCTGTAACTTGTAACTTGTTTTTGCTATGTGAAATTGTTCATTTTAGCTTTCTTTTTTTTTTCTAGCTTGTTTCAGTTAGTAATTTTAGGCTTTTTTTCTGCTGTTCTAATCTTTTAGACTTTTAGTGTTATATTTGCCGATTCGGGTAA